>JAVYIG010006439.1:0-118009 GCA_035222895.1 Strongylocentrotus droebachiensis
AAGACATCAGCGCTACGCAACAACAAAATCATACCTTATCCCTACTACCAACAACACATCTTCCTCTCTCCCCCCCTTCCTCCTCCTCCTCCTTTCCTCCTCCTCCTCTCTCTCTCTCCTCCTCCTCCTCCTCTCTCCTGTTCCGCCTCCTCACCCCTCATCATATGATCATTTTCAACAATCGAACAACAGCAGCAAATTTCATCAAAACATTATCTACCCCACCCCCCCCCCCCCCCCTCCCCTAGCTTCCATCAATAATAATCTTTCTTCTTCCGCCTCTTCATCCTTTTCATCAACCCAGCAGCAAAGTTCCCAAACAAAACTGTACCAACACTTTGTCAATAGCAACAACGATAGTACATCACCCAAACAAATACCATTATCTTCTGCCAACGTTATTTTCACCACCATACTTTCCCTTCTTACATAGCCTTATGACGAGAGAGAGAGAGAAAGAGACAGAGAGAGAGAGAGAGAAACGAGAGGGGTGAAGGAGTAAGGGGGAGATGTGGCTGAATGTATATATATATGTTTGTCATTAAAACAGGAAGAGAGAGAGGGAGAGAACAGAGAAAAATTAATTATGATTATTCTTTTAAACTGACAGGATTACAGCGTTTTAGCCCTAGGAAATTGGTCCTGGACCATTTGGGTCTTTGTGGCCTTATCTGCTATGGGTAATCTCATTGGTAGTTGGTTCGGATTCAGCAGGTAATGAACTATCACGGTCGATCTTAAACACATATGCTTCAACTATATAATGCCTGAAATATATTTTCACAGGTTCCTTACTATACCCTATAGCTTCAGCAGGTTATGTTTTGGTGTATACATATATAAGTGCACACAGTATAATATGCTTATAGTCTTTGTGGCCTTATCTGCTATGGGTAATCTCATTGGTAGTTGGTTCGGATTCAGCAGGTAATGAATTATCACGGACGATCTTAAACACATACACTTCAACTATATGCACGAAATATATTTTTCGCAGGTTCTGGTTTTGGTTTTGGTGTATACATATATAAGTGCACACAGTATAATATGCTTTATAGTAGTGTTCAATTTAAGAATAAAAATTAAAAATAAAGGTATAACTGGTCTGGACCCTGTTGTATAAAACCTAGCACTGATTGTAACTTTGCCATTAATATTAAATAAATACCATGCCTACATCACTCAAAAGCCAATCAATCAAGGTTTCCATGGGAATTACTAATTAATGGCAAAGTCACCATCAATGCTAATTTTTATTGAAACGGGGCCCTGGTCAATTATCAAATTTGTCACGAAATATATTTTCTGTTTGATGTAAAACAGTAATGAAGCAGGTCTTGCTATATACACTTTCAAGCATTCTTGATATACAACCTGGGCCCTGTTTCATGAAACTTATTATCAATAACAAGTTACAAGCTACTGTTGTAGGCTACTGAAATCATGGCATCTGATTGGCTGAAAGCAAATTTGTCATAGAAATTTAGCAGTCGTTATAGATAACAAGTTTTATGAAACGGGCCCCTGACGTAACAGATATAGACCTTTCATTAGTCATGCATGCATTATGTACCTATATATCTATATACAGTATATATATATATATATATATATAACCGCAGGATTTCAGTACCAAGGCCTTAGGGAGCTGGTCGTGGACTATATGGGTCTTTGTCGCCCTCTCAGCCATCGGTAATCTTCTTGGAAACTGGCTAGGTCTAAGCAGGTATGAAAGGGGGAGTTGCATGGTCATGTAATGAATTCATCTGCGTTAGACTACATAACTAAATAACTTGCGAGTTATCGTATTCGTCGCACAAAACCAAGCAACTGAGCTATTAGAAACAAGATAACCAAGAATTAAACACCAAGTTAACTATTTTTTTTTTGCAAACGAGAAATGCAAAGCACACACTCATACCAATTTTTATGTTTGTTTTTCCCCACGCTTTTGGCAAACTATTTCATAATAGAAAATAAAGTGTCACGAAAAGGACGACAAACTGCGATGAATAGTAACTGTTTTCTTGAAACTCTACCATGCCGATGTTTTCAGGATTTCAGTATCCTAAACAGCATTGGAACTATTTGCAATATTTAATGGATAAATCTATTTTGTATTCTTGAATATCAAATGGTCCATTTTGGGTAATATATGTTCTTTTGCTTAACAGCATGTGTATCGTACATTGCATGTATACTCACTTTCAGCACTATAGTATTTAACATTTGCACCTTGTTAATATTTAAAGGGATCCGGTAACTTTGTCTCAGATTCTGAAACAAAATTCTGGATTTAGCTCATGATGCAATGATAATTATAAACCTTTAGGTCGGTCAGGAACCCCATGACGTTTACAAGCTGATCGCTTGTCTGATTATCAAGATATTTATGATTGTAATTACAAATTTTGAAAACCGTTCGCCTGACGGTTTTCATAACACTACAGTCTATTGGGGAAAACGAGTATGGTAAAACCGGTCACTCAAAGATTTTTACTTTTTTGAGGCACTTCTTGATCATTTTGAAGCGCAATTTTTTTAGGGCTTTAATATTACACCTTACCACAGACACTGATAACACGAAGGGCCGTGTATCTCAGATTTAACATTGTTACACGATCCCTTTAATCAATCGCATGACTAACATTTAAGAATTATCATTAATAAGAAGACTGGTATTAATCAAACGCAATAATTATACAAGTCTTACTGCATGCAATCACGCAACATATATTGGTATTAGATAGATATAATGATGATTATGTGATTTGTGTTTCTGTAATTTTATTAATCTAGGCCTATAATTTCTTCTCTAAGTAGGCTTGCATGCGTATATATTACTACCTATTGTTTATAATATTGGTTGAATGGGTTATTGGCAATAATTGCATTGGAACAGGGATAGGGGGCTCATGCGATCTACTCTTTCAAAGAAAATGCCCCCCAAGTGATAAAAAGTGCCCTATAAAGTGAAAAACAATGCTCCTTCTGTTACAGAATCTGGTATAACTGGTCCTTCTTTAGCTTATGAGCCTTTACTACACTACGTAGCGTGCTGAGAAATTTTTCGTTAACACAAAATAAAAAACATTTCAGGGGCTGTCGGGAATTAAACAAACACAAATATTATCTTGTGGGGCAACCTCGGTCACTTTGCTCGCTCACAGTTAACCAGCTACTAGTGTGTAATATAACAATTATAATTCATGTACGTTGCATAGATCACGATTAATTCATAAAATATGCACATGAAAATACCTCCCAACTGAGTGGATAAATCAAATTAAGTTATGTTAAATGGTAATAGGCATTGATGAACTTTAAGTCGTTGTAATCACTTTTGCGTGACTGTAATAGAACTTGATAAAAGTCGTAAATGGACTTCAGAACATGTAAAAAGGTTAGATAATGTTCAATCTCGCCTGTTTTCATTTAAGTGAAAAAGGAATAATACAGATAGTACACACATAATGTTGGAGGCAATGATAATATACGTCACATCAGCAACAATATAATTATATTTGTTGTTTATGGTTTGTTGATAGAATGTTCTATGTAGCAGCACGAGAGGGCCTCCTACCCAGCGTTGTTGGAATGATCAGTGTCAAACATCGTACTCCAATACCATCAGTTATCATCGTGGTGAGTTTTTTTGTCAATTAATAAAATAAATCATTTAAAAGTGTATGCAAGAATGTATTGATGTTTCTTATGTGAGTTGTACATGTGAACCAACCAAACATTAACAAATTAGTTCAATGCGCTTAAACAGCCGACTCTCACGAGAGCTTGCTAATCAAGTTATTTACGGACTTCATCTCAGAATAACAAAAAATGTCCTCGGAGGACAGGTTGGCCTATTTTAAGGCAGACAACCGAGAGACCAAGGGATTCTACGTTCTATCCGAGGGACTAAACAATGAAAATTGTTGCTTTGAAGGTACTTGCACTATGACTAGGTTTCTAGAACCTTCCTATTACCAGATGACACATCTCAGTTCTATAGTGGTATGACCTGTTGATCCAGGTATTAAATTCAGGTCACTTCCTCTCTCTCCCGAATCTCCCCCCCCCCCCCCCCCGCCTCTATCTCTTTCTCTCTCTCTCTCTCTCTCTCTCTCTCTCTCTCTCTCTCTCTCTCTCAGTTTCATTTGCCTGCATGACTGTGCTGTCAATCTTTCTCTCTATTTCTCTTCTTCTCTTCCCAACACATTTGTCATGTCAATCATACAAAACGTGCCATTTCACCGATAATAAACGAATTGCCATCTTTTCATCTTTCTGAATAACAGTTACCGATAACGTTAATTTACCTGATGTTTGATGACGTCATAGCTTTGATCAATTACATGCTGTTCGTGATCGTAGCCTTCATGGCTCTCACGGTGCTCATCATTCCGTATTACAGATGGAAACATCCTAACATGGAGAGATCACTTAAGGTAAGATAAACATTTCGATGATATCGAAAGGGATGGCGATGTAGATGATGATGAAGGAGATGATTATGATGATCATTATTAAAGTGATGAAGATGATGGTGATGGTAATGATGATGGTGATTATGATGGTGATGATGATGGTGATGATGATGATGTCGATAGTGATGACGATTATGATGATGATAGTGTTGTCAGTGATTGGATTTAAGGATTTAAGGTGATGATATTAAAATGCATGGTGATAATGATGATGATGATGATGATTTTGACAATGATGATGACGATGATGATGATGATGATTTTGATGAGTACAAAGAACTTTAGCAATAATTTGTAAAAATATATAAAAAATTGGTATAAATGAGTGTGATGATGATATACCTTCACATCTTTACATCTTGTTTCCTTTCTTGCCTTGCTTTAGTTACCTCTGGTGATACCAATCATCTTTATCTTGGTGATCCTGTTCCTGATGGGTCTCTCTATCTACACGGATCCCTTTAGTGCTCTGATAGGAACAGCTCTCACAGTAGCAGGAATACCAGTCTACTTTATGGGTTGTGTTTGGAACAAGCCTGTCTGGTTACAAGAAAAGATTGGTGAGCACAGAGCCATCTATACACAGAGTTTGGCCAACTTGGTTTCACTGGGTCACAACATGGCGTATATTCTTTTGTTTTGTGCTTGCCCAACCATATTGTGTCCATCTCGAACCGGGTTGGCCAAACTCTATGTATAAGTGGCTCTAGGTGAGCAACAGGTAGTCTGTGCTCTCCTGACGAAACAGTGCCGTTACATGAGTTTAATGCTGTAGATCTAGTAGAGCATTAGATAGTCTATTTCCAAAAATGAAACGTACATTTTATTTACCATACAAGCTTTTATTTTTTTTTCAACATCACCCTCCGTTTCAATTTGTACATTAATGTACAATAATGATCCGTTATTATTTTTAGTTTTTAAATATTTCTGTTTTGTCGCATGCATATACGAATTTATTACATTGATCTATGTTAAAATCAATGTGTGCTTATATGCTTATATTGAAACAAAAATAGGTAGATAAAATCGATTTATAAGATGTCACTTGTAGGCCTGTCTGAATAAATACCCCTTTTTTCTACTGACGAAGTCACATTAATAAACATTCCACATGTCACATTGTCCATTTTGCTACGAAATGGCTAAATAATTCACATGTCAATATTGGATTTAATTGGGTTTTTTTTTTTTTTTAATAAACGAGCGAGATGCTAAGGAATGTACATCAAGCACCAGACAAGCATCCACAAACGACTTTATCAAGGTCATGTTGCAATGTTAGAATACCTCACTAAAGACCACTTGTGTATAGTGGTAAAGTGCAGAGAGCTCTAAATATCAGGAGTGCTAACACATTGTTTCATTCGTTAGTACATTTCTTTTATCTAATTTATTCTTTTCTTCGTTTTTTTGTCTTTTCTACAGTCGCATTGAATCTCATGCTTCAGAAGTTTTTCTTCGTGGTTCCTCAGGAGAAAGAGATGGTATCTGAGTCTGATGATGATGCTGATGATAAGATCTCTAAATCTAACGGCTACAGATCAGAAAAACAATTTGAAGACGTTCCCCTCAACTGAAACCTTCTCAGACCAAGGATATACAAAGTTTTGCTGAATGGGATTTTATTTTTAACGAACTTTTTTACCTTCTAGTTCTAAATTGAGCCAAGAATATCGTCCACACAGACGTACAACACAACACTCGGATCATTTTTTTGAAGGACAAATATTTGACAAGACAATATACAAATTTAAATACTACACACACCTTACATTCTTCATAAATTCGTTAATGTATAGCCTGTCATATTTGTCATACATTTTGTGGTAATTCCATTGCTGGATTTGATCAGTTACATTTCCATACATATTGAACATTCCCAAGTATAACCAGCATATATGGAACACCCTGACCGCTGAGTAGGTCATTTAGTATGTCGTTACTATGGAGAATACAAACATATACAAATTTGCCCCTCATGAATCACCTGTTAATATAGAGAAAATCATGTTATATTAGCTTTAGAACGAAATACATATCGAACTTCCAAACCTATGTGTCAATTATACAAAATATAATGACCGAATAACTGCATGTAAAGTATGTGAAAATTGAGTAACAAATTATATATCAAAATTTATTGTTCAAAATTGACAATTCCATTTTCTGTGTATTTGATATAATTTTAAAGTATCCCCGTGTGCTAAATATGCTGCATGTAAACGTGTAAATAGAAATTATTCGCAACTTTATTTTCCTGTTATGATTTATTCCTGATACTATCTTGTGTTTGTAACACCAACTATAATTCATACGTTGAATGTAATCTTTAGAGGGAGTATTATCACATACAGAGGAATAGAATGGTGATACAACAAGAAACCGTTTAATATTCTTTCTTTTGTTTGAAACGATATTATCCCATTATAATTGCCACTGAAATATAATTATAACATAATTCGACTTCTGTTTTCTTCACCTTTTGTGGGGGGTAATATTGTACACATAATGTGTTAAAAGTACACGTATGATTATTTGTGATAAATCACGTGCCATATAGAAGCAGTCCTTCACGAATCCTGATTTGAAGGGTGTACTTGTAAATGTAAACAGGGTATAACAAAAGCAGGGTATAACATAAACAGGGTATAACAAAAACAGGGTATAGCTTAAACAGGGTTTACAGTACTGTAAAAAAAAAAGTCTTGTTCTGTCCACATTGGAGGCATGGAGCCTCTCCCCCCCCCCCCCCCCCCCCCGCCCCCTCCGAATATGATTACGTATACTATTTAGAGACATGAATTGTGTAGGTAATGCAATAGGGTACTCAAAGTATTTGAATTGTATTTGCGATCATATTAATACTTTACCTGCAGATGTACATGATTTTAGTTCTATACGAAATGTCTAAAAGATAAGAAATAGGGAGAGAGTGAAAGAAAAATGAGTGGGTGAGAGTATGTGTGAGAGAGAATATGAAAAACAGAAATAGGGAAATAAAAATAGTTCATTTCTATACAGTAAGATATGACTGTACTTTTGTGTTATAAACTTGTACATAGATATACCTATAATGATGTTTGTTTGGTTGTTGTTTTAATTTTAGGTTTACACTCAATGATAACCTCATTATTTTGTCAGTATTAAACATTAAGAGTAATCATGGGCATGAAGGCGAGTACGTGTCTTCAGCTTTTGTAATTGTTTCATTATTATATCAGACTTGCCATGCTCTTTTTAAAAAGGGTACATTCTAAAAACTGAAATGTTAAATCACCATTTAAAAGGGCCGAGGAGTGACCACTCTTTCAAAATGGTAGACTAATACTTTGAACATGCTGGATCCAACACTATAAAGGTTGAATCTAGCAGGTTAAAAGAAACAATCTGACATTTTGAAAGAGTGGTCACTCCTCGGCCCTTTTAAATTTACATTTAACAGTTTTTAGAGTGTAGCATGATTGGAGTGAATCATTTAATTTAGAAATTGGTTTATAATTACTGTATTTCTTTTACAAATTATTTTATTGAATAATTCTATGTTTATGTTTTCTAAAAGAATATTTATTTTCTATTTCAAAGCTTCTATTTATGTATATCTTATAATATATATATATATAAATAAACAGCAATCATAGTTTGCCATGCTGAAATGTGATTTTCATTTTGTAAACTTTATGTGGTAAACATATACGGCAATACTTGGTTGTTAATTTAAATTTAATTTTGTAGTAGAGCAATTAAGTAATACTTACTTTTACAGTCAAAATAATATTAGATGCGGGTTTATTTTTTTAAATATTGCATCTATTAACATTATATTCATTGAGCCAAAAAGAATGAAACGTGAAAACACAGGGTACAACATAGAAACAGGAAATACGATTAACTATTATGATCCTTAAGTCTCATGTTGTTCAGTGTATGTATAACTTATCATCACTGTACTGAGTTTCATAATGCAAGAATATATACCACCCAAAATAAGAAAGAATTTATTGTTGTGACGAACTATTTAACAAAAAGGCTGATGGTGTATATTGGCTAAAAGCGAGCTAATTTTTTTTCTCGCTTTCTTTCATTTTGTTTGCTGTTGGTTTCCCATGAAAAATGACTGCAGAAAAAATAGGCCGTTAATGTAACCAAATTTATACTTAAATGCCTCGATACGAAGATTTTATTCACTTAGGTTATTATGAATAATTGAATTTCAATAGTCAGAATGCAAATTGCATATATTACATGTTGTAAGGTAGTCCTAATGTATGCAATATGAATTCTGACTATTGAAACAAATTAATTTCACAAAGGTATATTCATACATTTAGTTACATTACAAAATATATTGTCCCCGTTGTACAGTTGACAGAAACACACACTAATATCTCTCATTATTGTATCATCACCATGTGATAGTACATGTTCTTCTTTTTGTGTGATATTGTGCAAACATACAATCATTCAATATAACACTCGATTTGGCAATACTGTCATCAAGACAATAATATAGCGATCAAGAATATAATGATATTGTATTGTTTGTATAAAGACAACGCTATACAAACAATGAGGGTTTAGGAGTGAGAACAGTTTCAGAATGACAGAATTGCACTTTTGTCGTGGTGGATACAATCTTTTTAGTGTTGTAATCCAGCATCTCAATAAATTGTGTCAATCTACCATTTTAAAATGTTCTCACTCCTCGGTCCTTTCAAATGGTGATTTAACATTTTTAGATTAAAAATATGTCCTAAAAGTTTAATATGTGATTGAAACGGTACGGAAATATGTCATGCTGAAATAGCACATGAATGGGTAATAGTTTGTAACTAACCTATACAGTGCCTTTCTAATTCTTCTTACCAGTACATGTTTAATAAGAATAAGAATGAATTAAATAATACAGAAGATTTAACGTAAGGTAATATTCCCAGGATATTATTTTTTTTAATCTGTTTATTCTATAATTTGAATACAGCAGTGATGATGAATGAAATGACTGAAAATGAATGAGAAAGGGTGCTTCACAAGAGGCATATACGACAGATAAAGTGAGAGAGGGAGAGTGAGGATGAGGAAAGTTGGGGAGGGTGAGAATAAGTGTAAGAGAGAGAGAGAGAGAAAGAGGGGGAGACTGAGAGAAAGAAACTGAGAAAGGGAGACGGGGGAGAGAAACAGAATGAGACGGAGAGAAAGACTGAAAGAGAAAAATGGGAAAGAGTGACAGACTGAGAGAAAGAGAGAGAGAGAGAGAGGGACACAGAGAGGGGGGGAATTAGGAATGTATAAAATTATTTTACAAAGCAGCTTGATTACGATTAATCTTTAGTACTTCTCCATTTTATTACAGAATAATCTGATCCTTACAAGCATTTTAATGTAACTGGTATAGAATGCGATTTATATATTTCAAATGTCATGACATTTTTTTGAAAAGTTATCAATTCGATTCAGTTGCTTGAATATAGAAGGGAGGGTCGGAGGGACCTCTGAACATTAGTCCCGACTAGTCAACAGAAGTCATTGCAAAATTTTCAATAAAGCGTGAAACAAACAACAACAACAAAAAACACAAAACACACATAAACACACGCACGTAAACACACACAGTTTTTGTTTCATGTTTTATTCCTTCAAATAAACATAGGAAAAACCATCAATAAAAATGTCGTGAACATAATTATGCATCATATACATGGATGTTCCATTACAGAAAAGAAATTAAAAAACATATTTACATAACAATTTATATCACATGATTATGAATTACGTACGAATAATTGAAAATGTCAGGGTTTTTTTTTTAAGCTAAGATAAAAAGAAAACAAAAACAAAATTGTGCCCGAATGGCAACTAACAAGCCTTGATATACTTATACGTTCAGTACGTCTAGATATACACGTACGTGAGAAGATATATATCAAAACAGAGACAAACAAAACTATAAAGAATCTGTGATAGATATACTTATGTACAGAGTGTTGTATATTATACAATCAATGTTTATAATCTTTTTTTTTCAGTTATTCATAATTTTCAGTTTCATTATTCATTTATTGATTTCGTTATTCTCTCATATATTCGTTCTTTTACTTATTTATTTCAAAATGGCGGTAGATACACAAAATAACAATATATGACCGTTGCAGCTTTTTAAATTTAAATAAATCGATTCTTCTGGTTCGAATTAAGATTTCTTTTAAAAGTACAGTAAACTTTAAACAATTAATATTATATGATTGATCAAGCCTAATATTTGTTTATTTATTTTATTTATTATTTATTCATGTTTTATTTATCACAATTGATAAAACAGTGGAGGGTAGTCCGATTCAGTTAAAAGAAACTGCTTTCCAACGGAGCCCTCCACATGATACAAACAAAAGCATAAAACATAAATACAAAACATAAATTGAAACATCAATACAACTCAATATATAAAAACATTTATACATTTGAGTAAACTATACAACTATGCACGGCGAACCCCCTCCCCCCCCCCCAGTAGGCCATATTATCGTGTTTGTGGGTGTGTGGGTGTGCGTGTGTGTGTGTGTTTTTTTGTTTTTTTTTGTTAAAGCATGTTAGAGAACTGTTTACATTGTTTCTTGATATTGTTTAGGGACTTGCAATTTTGGACGGACAATGGCAACTTATTACATAAAGAATTTCCGGTGAATGAAAAGGATCGTTTTGTGTATTTTGTTTTAGGGTAGGGTATTTGTAGGCGGTTTTGGGTGGTATGGCGAGTATTTTAAACAATGGGTCGCAATACAGACAATGGTTTAAGGTATTTGGTGCAAAATCATTCCAGATCTTATAGACTAAAAGACATTTTTGATATTTAATTCTTTGTTCAACAGATTGCAAATTGAGGGTAGTTAATAAAGAACATTATGAAGTTGAATAATCTGTATGCAAAACCAAACGAGCATATCTATTCTGCAATTTCTTTAACCGAGTTATTTTAGTTTTCGAACAGTTTCCCCATACCGTACAACAATAATCTAGATATGATTATCAATGCAAAATATAACTCTTCCAATCTTTGTTTTTGGTCAAAATGTTTGATTCTTCTAATACAAGCGATAGAACGTGAGATTTTACTAGAGATAAACTAAATATGTAATGTCCAATTTAATTGAGAGTCGAAAATTATTCCGAGGTAGGCCTATTTAATATTGTCGACATGCTCTAAAAAATGCACTTTCAAATTGAATTGTCATTTTTATTATTTTGTAATTTACGTTTATTACCAAAAGTCATAATCTTAGTATTTTGTGGATGTAAATATATACGATTAAGTCGGAGCCATTTTGTAATTGAATCCAAATCGGACTGTAAATTTGCCTGAATATTAATCATATCATTGTCGAAATTAATAAGAGCAGTGTCATCTGCATATAAACATATTTTTTGTTTTATTATGTAAAGGTAAATTACTTATATCATTGACATATAAACAGAAAATCAGGGGCCCAAGTATGGACCCCTGAGGGACTCCCGTCTTGACATTTAAAAACGAACTTGTTGCTCCTATAATTGAAACACATTGTTGCCTTTCTTTCAAATACATTTTAAACCATTCTAACTCAGAGTCTTTTATACCATAATAATACATTTTATCGAGGAATGAATCAATTAGAATGTTATCAAACGCTTTTTGTAGGTCTAAAAACAGACGCCAGGTATTTTACCAGAGTTCATATTATCTAAAGGAAAGTCGACTATTTCTGTCAAACAGGTTGATGTCGAATGAAGAGGTCTAAACCCAGACTGGCGATCACTTAATAGATCATTGTTATTTAATTAAGCATAAAGCTGTTGATGTATTGCATTTTGTAATATTTTAGAGACTGTCGGTAAAAAGCGAAATAGGTCTAAAATTGTGTGGTTCAAAATTACCACCTTTATGGATTGGGGTTATCTTTGCTTTTTTAAACTCTTTTGGAATTTGACCTGTTTCGAGTGATTTATTTTAAAAAAGTGTAAGAGGCTTAGCACTATAAGCAGCAGACTTCTTCAAAATTTTCAGATGCGGTCCATCAACGCCACATGCTTTCTTAACATCAAGATGCTGCAATTCCTTCAGTACAAACTCTACTTTTATTTCTTCGAAAACAAAACTCTTATCTGTCAAAACAAAGTATTCATGCTATTTACATTATTTACCCAAATTTGAGCACCCTTTGCTAGATTCTGTGCAAATTCATTGAAAGCTTTATTTAAGATTTCAGCAATAATATTTTTTGTTCGTACTGAATTCATCATTTTTAATTATTTTTTGTTCACTAAAAAGATTTTTAGTTGGCAATAAGTTTTTTAGTATGCGCCAGTTTTGACCAACATCGTTTCCGCTTTTTTCCAATTCCTTCTGATAAAACTGTTTTTTTAGTCTTTTGTTCAGATTATTTGCCTTGTTGCCATGTTCGACGGATTAAAGTATAACAATAAATCAAAATTGCTCCGGTTATAAAAAGGAACTCTTGTAATAATTTCTACAATTGATTGAATTTCTATATCCAGATCTTGCCAAAAAGAAAATTCAAATCTGCATTAAAAAACATCACGCTTTGCATGTCATTGTTATAATGCTTTTAAAATTCACATTGTTGAATATACATAATTATGCAGTATTTGGATATACAATATGGTTCGATGAATGATTATGAAGGTTATGTCTTTGACTCTTTTCAACCATCCAGGCAGTAGAAAAGGTTTTTTAAAAATCAACTAGATTTACTTTTTTTCGCTTGCGACTTTTTACGACCACAGACGCTTCATCAGGCCGACCATGCCGACGTTCCTCGACTACGTCACCGTGTTCATGGGTCAACAATCATTTGGTGCTATATACCAATCGCCCTGATGAAGGGTACCGGAGTGGACCTGAAACGTCACAAGCTAAACTAATGTAAGTAAACCTTACTTGATGAAGGTTCTATAGTGATTCCTTATAAACTGAGTGCATTCTGGGAAACATCCATTATTATCTTTACGAGGAAAAGGAGCAATATTTTCTCCGGTGATGTATCCATAAGAACGAGTTGAGAAATCAGATCTTCTTCGTTACTTATGATTCCACCTACATGGCTTTTATGCAAGGTGGTGGATTCCTCATTGGGTATCTCACTATAAGATACCAGAGGGGCTATCTCAGGCATGTCTTCAGGTAAAACTTGCATTTCATGGCTGGGCGATTGTTCAGAAGATTGAATGCTACTAACGTTGTTCATATCATCACTAGTATGAACGTCTTCAGAGGACAAGTCTTCTTCAGAAGTCACTTCAGATTCATCCAAGTCCTCTGTACTGCGCTCGGGTGATTGGTCAAGATGTTGACTCCTACTTCCATCTGTCAAGTCCTTCTGTGTTTTGGAAGCCATGTCTCCTGTATGCCCATCTCGAGGAGTGCGGTTACTGCTTGCTGTAGCTTTCTGAAGTAACTGGATGCTAATGTGTCCTTTGGTGTGGTCCTGCTTTAAAGAAGTCTCATCTTTATTAAGAAGCTGCTGAACATTGACGTCTTCGTTGTCATTTTCAGCATCGATCTGTTCTTCTGCTACAACTGACCGGCAGCAAAAAAGAAAACAAACGATAGGTTTTTTCTCAAAACACGTCGAATCAGAATTATCACGATTGTTTAGAACTTCCCGCAGTGAATTTCAAATTCTTTTATTTTTATGTTTACCAGGTAGTAGATGAGAACTTGACGTTACAAGTCAGCATCTGTTTGGCTCTTTAGTGTGCACAGCTATAATGAGGAAAACGCTAAGTGAAAGAAGTACCTAAGCTTTTTTCTTCTTTATTTATGTGCATTACGTCACCTGAGTATTTATATCAACAGTGTAAATGTTGGGAAATGAACCTGTTTCTGAAAATACTATTAATCTGACTTTAAAGACATAGGCCATATCGTGCACCAAATATAACAGCATGTTGCTGAAGCGTTGAATGGGGTACTTATTACGAACTACAATTGTTCTTAATGAAAATATACGTTACCTCCGCTGAGATAGAGGTCTGCAAGGTTGACCAACTTGGCAGCTTGCAGTGCCTTCGTTAGCTCAATCCGTTCATCTTCCCTGGACACACGTCTTCTCCATTGTTTCAACATATGACGAGTTCCATCACTGGTAACACGGTTGAACTTCACATTGGTCATGAGCGCTCTCTGTATATCACCATGTAGGATTCCCAGCTGACCAGCAAGGCTGTCGACCTTGGCTTCATCGTAAAGATCGTCAGCTATCTGCTGTAATATACCCGCAAACGCATCATCTGGGGGCTCCTCACTAGAATGGTACACAGTAATAACAAAATTAAAACATGGGGGCGGTCAGAGAACGGAGGTATGACGTATGGACTTAAACATTAATCAAACTCTTTACTTGGGTGAAGTAAAACAAAACGGAAAAAATAAAACTTTTGGTGATGAGACTATAATCAACATGCTAACATTTGTGATATAAATTCATTAAAGGATTTCATATTTAACTCTAATCACCATTGGCTGGAAAGCAGTTAAGCTTCTCATTTGTTTTTTAATAAATTGTAATCTTTTATTCATTTCTGCTTTTACATAATCACAGGTGGTCATAAATTTCTAAACATGATTTTGGATTCATAGAATACAAGCGCTGCCGTACTTTAAGAACTGTTATTGACAGTCTAGCACCACTCAATTTACACACAAAAGTACATTCCATGGAAGTTTTGTCACTATAAGATCAATAATGCGTTCATTGACATGTAAAGAGGAAATATATTTCATCTCACCCTGCTTGTAATGTTTCACCCCTTTCCAGTCCTCCGGTTGAATTATCCTCAAATGATGATGTGCCTGTCATGAAGGAATGAAGTCAGTTTTAATGAAAGAAAAGGAATATTAAGAGAAATACTTTAAATGATCTTTATCGTTCACTGTATCTCTATTTGTTTTTGTGAACTTCTAAAATGTAAATTTTGTTTTTTGTAAAATCTCTTCCCCTGCTACACCTGACCAGCAGCAAGAAAGAAAACAAATAATTATTGTTTCTTGTCTTCTCAAAACATGTCGAATCGGAATTATAATGATTGCTTACAACGTTTCGCAGTGAATTTCAAATTCTTTTATCTTTATGTTTACCAGTTAGTAAAAGGAAACTTGACGTTACTAATCAGCTCTGTTTGGCCTTTTCGTGTGCTAAGCTTCTGATGAGGAAAATGCTAACTGAAAGTAATACCTACGCCCCCTTTTGATTAATTTTCTCTTTATTACGTTACCTGAGTATTTATATAAACAGTGTAAATGTGGGAAATGAACTTGCTTCAGAAAATACTATCAATCTGACTCTTAACTCATGGGCCATATGGTACCCAAAATATAACAGCATGTGGCTGAAGTGTTGAATGGGGTACTTATTACGAACTACAATTGTTCTTAATGAAAATATACGTTACCTCCGCTGAGATAGAGGTCTGCAAGGTTGACCAACTTTGCAGCTTGCAGTGCTTTCGTTAGCTCAATCCGTTCATCTTCCCTGGAAACACCTCTTCTCCATTGTTTCAGCATATGGCGAGTTCCATCACTGGTAACACGGTTGAACTTCACATTGGTCATGAGCGCTCTCTGTATATCACCATGTAGGATTCCCAGCTGACCAGCAAGGCTGTCGACCTTGGCTTCATCGTAAAGATCGTCAGCTATCTGCTGTAATATACCCGCAAACGCATCATCTGGGGGCTCCTCACTAGAATGGTACACAGTAATAACAAAATTAAAACATGGGGCGGTCAGAGAACGGAGGTATGACGTATGGACTTAAAAAGTAATCAACATCTTTACTTGGGCGAAGTAAAACAAAAGGATTTCACATTTAACTCTAATCACCATTGGCTGGAAAGCAGTTAAAATTCTCATTTTCTTTGTTAATAAATTGTAATCTTTTATTCATTTCTGCTTTTACATAATCACAGGTGGTCATGAATTTCTAAACATAATTTTGGATTTATAGAACACAAATGCTACTGTACTTTAAGAACTATTATTGACAGTCTTGCACCACTCAATTTACACACAAAAGTACATTCCAGAGAAGTTTTGTCACTATAAGATCAATAATGCGTACATTGTCATGTAAAGAGTAAATATATTTCATCTCACCCTGCTTGTAATGTTTCACTCCTTTCCAGTCCTCTGGTTGAATTATCCTCAAATGATGATGTGCCTGTCATGAAGGAATGAAGTCAGTTTGCATGAGAAAAAAAAGGAATACAAGATAAAAATGTTGAAAGAACTTTAACGTTCACTGTATCTCTATTTGTTTTTGTGAACTTCTAAAATGTAAATAATGCACAAGCATTACAAAGCTCTGTTTTACTTGGATAATTTAATCAAATGGAGTTATTTGGGCATAATGACAACTAAAACAAACAAGAAACGTATACATATAGGTTCAGGACCATAAATTATTAGACTTGATAAGCTTCACATAATAATTTTTGTTAAAGTAAACAAAAATGGAATGGGAGTTATAAAGTATAGGGGTATAATAGTTGAAAAGGAAATTGAGATTGGAAAATAGAGTCTTACCACCCTGAGCTTGTTTTCTAGAAGTCACACAGGTAATAAAACTCCGTTGATGTCTCTCTGCTTCCTTCTTCTGCTCTGATGATCGTAACTCACTTTCAAGTTGAATTTTGGTTCTCAGCTTCCAGGTCTCACGCTTAATTTGCTCCAAATGCTGTTCATTATATTCATGCTCCTTCTTCCAGCTTATTTCTATGGACCGTTTGTCTTTTTCAAATCGCGCTCTGTCTCTCTCTCTTCCTTTCCTTAACTCTTCAACTTGTTGTCTTAGAGTCGTCTCATTTCGCTCTTTAACCCCTATGGCTTCTGTCAAAGTGGCTACATACTTTTGCGAAGATTCGAGTTTCTGCGTCATATCTTCTGCCAAAAAGCGCTTTTCTTGTTCAGCTCTTGATCTGTCTTCCTCTCTTTCTTTCTTTAGCTCTTCAAATTGCTGTCTTAGAGTCGTCTCGCTTCGCTCTTTCTCCCCTACGATTTCTGTCAAAGTGTCTACACGTTGTTGCTTAGACTCGAGTTCCTTCATCATTTCTGCTGCCAATGAACGCTTCTCTTTCTCAGATCTTGCTCTGTCTTCCTCTATTCTTTTCTTTGATTCCTTTTTTCGCTCTTTGACCTCTGCGAACATCTTCTGATTTGCTTCTTTCACCTCTTTCTTGGTTTTCTCATAGAGCAACCTAAATCTTGGAATCGTGCATATCTTCTTTAGATCATCAGTTGCTAACGTTCTGTCACCTTCATGAAGGCATCCACGTAGAAGATCAAGCCACTGCAACTGATCCTCATCTGAACGAATGTCACTAGGGAACGGTATTTCATACATATCAGTGATCCCGAGATGCTTCAATTTATTCATTGCGTTGGGGATGTCTCCGGAGGGAAATACAGCACAGAGAGGGACGCGGCCTGTTAAATCGAAACATATTCAATGAGTTTGCTCAAAAATACGTCCAAAGTCATGATAATTGTATGACATCTACAAAGGAATGGGGAAAATCTGAAATGCTTCTTCATCTATGTGTGTTTTTTATCAGTATGCTCAGTGGCATATAATTTCCTGCCATATTTAAATTGTAAAAAGAATAGGCAAAATCGAGTGAGAAGGGTGATAAAGGAAGGAGACTGAATAGGAGCCGGTATATGGAATAAATGAGGTGAGTAATGAGATAGTAATACATTTAAAACTATGATAATGCAAATGAAATGTTATATATATGGTAGGAAATATGAACCCTTTTTTATTTTCGGAATTATGAACCCTTCATTTTCGGAAATACGAACCTTCGGAATTATGAACCCTTTTTTAATTTTTGGAATTCCGAACCTTCGGTATTACGGACCTTCGGAATTATGAATCTTCGGATATATGAACCTTCGGAATTACGAACCTTCGGAAAAAACAACCGTACACACCATGCCTGTTTCATATGAATTAACAGGACGGTCTCAAAACACAACATTTTGTAAAGTCACTGTGTTTATTTGGTTGTTTAATGCCTAGGTCATATTTTCCACGGCGGCGCCGTGCGGTCTAAAATATCTACGGCCAATAGCATTAAAGGGCCGCCGTAGCATTCCCACGGTCACATACGGTAGCGGTCACAATCATATAGGGTAGCCGCACGGCGTATTTTGAATTTGTGGAAACAGTGAAGTGATGAAGTGAATGAAGTGATGACGCACGGTCGCCTTAAAGCAACCCTGAGGCGGCCGTAGGTTTTTGACAAGTACTAAGGCAGACACAAGGTAGACGCAAGGTGCCCGCAAGGTGGCCGAAGGGGGACCATACGGCAACCGTGTGGCCAGACTGATGCTACCGCTTCACCCCTGGAGTATATAAAACGCAGGCCAACCGTACGCCCGACATTCGGTCGACGTGGAACTGCTCTACCTATTATGAAAGACCCATCACATCCTTTGTTCCATAATTATAATTTTAACCGATCAGGAATTCGCCTCTTCGTTCCCCGCACTAGGCGGGAACGCTTCAGACGTTCATTTGTGCCGGATTCGATTCACATTTACAACAGTAGGGTAAAACGAGGGCAAGTTGTGTAGACATTGTATTATTTTATTATTTTCCTCCATTCCTAGGCAAGTAATGACATTGTATTGTTGGATGTAACGCCATTGATGTTATGTTGTAATATGATGTTATGTTGTTATATGTTTTATAATCTGTATAATTATGTACATTGTTTGTAACTCCTGTACCAGTGAACAACGAATTTCCATTTCGAATGGACAATAAATAAATTAAATTCTACGGCATGGCTACGGTGTGTCTAAACGCTACGGCGAACCTAGAAATAAAAATAGTTATAAATCTGCGTTATAATCCCACGGCGACCCGTACGTATATACGGCCTGTAAAGATAGGGATACGTCCTAGGGTGACCCTGAGGTCACTGCAGATTGTCTGCAGCCGCAGCAAGTATCTCTCGATTTCAGGGGCGTACGACCATCGTATCCTAGCAGTAAAGCAAATGTGAAAACCGAGGACACAATATGATATGTGCATGCACATCAAATCTATTAGAAAATTTTAATGGATGGTATGATTATCAAATTATTGGGCAAATTTTGTTATCACTTAGCCCTATAATATTATCCACAATAAAACAGGTCTACACAAGAAGAGTATGTATCATCATGCAATTTGCGAAGAAAGGAAACGATCGATATTTAATTTACAAAATGAAAGGAAGAAGGGCTTGTAAGAGTCCACGGTATCAACGTGATCGGAATTAATGGTATGTAATTACTATGGATAATATAGAAAACTAGATAATTTCTTGATTTCAAGGTCATATTGCTTGTAGAAATTGCATACAACATAAATTTAATGATAGTTGTTCCTCGTTTCTTTCATTTCCAATTAATTACTGATAAACATTATTGTTTAGCATGTGTCATTATTGTTAGTTACCTACCGACACATTTAATATCGGTGCAAATAACACAAAATACCATATACGTAAACAAAGTTTAACAACCTGCATATAAAAATGGTCCATGCGTTAGTAGTAATCTGGCTAGTAACATCATTTAATTATTCATCTCTTCACTTATTCATTCTTTTAGTTAATACGGTGGTGTTTATCAAAGCATTGTGGTGTATACATAGTTTATCAACAGTGTATTTTTTGTATAACTTCAAAATTGTTTAAAGATTCACCTTCGTATGTCTTCACTTTATTATCCTACCTACCATTAAGGATTAGTGGCCAACTCACCTGTAATCCTCTTTCTTCTCTTGATCCATTCTGGGTAATTTTCAAATTCATACGGGCTGACGATAAAAATGAGATAATGCACCGATTCAGAATCGTTATTATTCACGTGGTGATGATTAAAGGGTTAATGATAATAAAATGCATACACTTTGACTCTGCAACACACCCCCTACCGAAAACTAACTCAAAGAAGATAAATTGTATGTATTTGTTATATACACTACAATTATAATAATCGTTCATAGTGTTCTAACACGCAAACCTTATGCATATCACAATAGATTTTTTTTTCTCGCTCAGTCGGTACTCTCCATCAAATGTTAAAAGATTCAATAGTTCTCAGCAGTCAGCACTATAAACATTATGTGCAGAATAAGCATCGGATGAGGGGGCAGGTGCTTCCATTTATCAATGGATGGGGAAATACTTCTTGCGCCTAAATGACAATACATCAATTTCAGTAAAGTTTTCAGTTATATATAAGTTCTGTAATGCTGTTTCGACCTTCTTTCCGTATTGTACTTAAAGGTAATACAAAGTTTTGGGAAATTTTAAAAATTGGCTGGATAGTGATTCTTTACAATTTTGATATATTTGGATGCCCCTGTGGATTTATTATAGGCACTAGAAAATTTAGCCTCTAAAATACTTCTGCTTTCGACAGAAATGGAATATAAAAATTTACCGGTGCTCCCGGTAAATTTTGATAAATTTCAAAGAGCACCTACGGCCATACAATGAAAGCTGCGACCATGAACATTTCAGAATATGTAGTTGTGATACATAATTTCCAAATGGGAATAACCAATCGGTCTATTTTAGTTAAGAAACATTGTTTTATAGCTTAATTAACATCTTGACCTTAAGAGGGAGCTATACAACATAAAGAGATTATTATATACAATTTCATAACTTTAGACTCGATTTCAACCGCGACAACGATCACTGAATATTTGTAGGATCGCATATGCTTCCAATATGTTAATTAGAACCAAATTCATGACCCAATACCAAAACTTTGTAATACCTTTAAAGGTACTTAGTAACATTGTGATGGTTGATTTCACAAATCTGTTGAATCAGGATGCAAAACACGTAAAATTATGTTTGTATGTATGGATTATCCAACTACGATGCCCCAAATCCGAAATTAATTCACGCAATATGAAGATTTTTAACAAAGTTCAACGGGTTTTCGAACGGGCGTCGATGTGCGGCGCTTCTGAATCTAAATTCTCCCAACCATTTTTGAATTTTCCCAACCATTTTTCCATGAAAAAAAGACATAGAAGCAGGCTATAACAAATCTGTCAACACTAAAATGTCTGGAATGGAATGTAGAGCCATTTTATTGCTTTGTGAGATTTCCATTCACCTAAAATGTAATTAAATTGTAATAATATAGTTGGGAGAATTAAGGAATCGATCGGATCAGTTTTTCCCAAATTGTACAATGAATAATGGTCCGTTTTCGCTCACATTTTCAGATTATCTTTAATTGTACATCTAGCATTGAAGTCACTACCTTAGCACCACTATCTCTCATCTGAACAATGTTACAAAGTCCCTTTAATAGAATGCTACGATTATACACACACAACAACAACATCAACACAAATAATAGTCGTATGTTGCATATACCCTGTCATCCAGAGACGTTAAATGCCAGGGCCATTATGTTGTTCTCCATTAAAGGAGCTACACAAAGAAAATTCACTAACAACTCATACTTAGAACAAATTACATATGGATGGAAAGATTTTTTCTTGAAAAACACGAACAATTTGCTGAGAAATCATACAGATATCATGGAAAGGCGTAAAATGCAATTTTTCAAGACCCTCCTTAGACCCCCGAACGCCCCTGAACGTAAGTCAAACACACAAGCGTAGCGAGCTCTTAATTGTGACGTCACACACTGGACGAACAGCTCAGTGCCGTGTAGCAGTATGCAGCTAGCCAGCCGTGTCCCGTATGTGACGTCACAAATATTGACGCTCTACAAAGGACCGCTGAAGGCAGAAAATCTGGATCTCAAAACTAACATTTTTTAGAGTTGATTACTTCGGGCCCCAAAAATATTTTTAAGAGAAGAGTTGTTGTATTTGATCGGCAAGGCTTCCCTTTTGCAATGATATGAGTTTTGCATCAATTCAAAACACTTTTTATTTCTTCGTGTGACTACTTTAACAAGATTAAGGGGACGGCTAACTCGTTTCTGCCTCGCCCCCCCCCCCCTTGTAGTATAACGAATATCTCTTATCACAGTGAAAATACAACGCTTCCACATTCAATTATCTAAATTTGTGTGTGTTTGTTTCTTTGTTTCAAGCACTAATAATACATGACACATATTTGTAAATAGATACTCCTCTTTAATGTGATGCAACTCATATGGTGCATATGTTACGCATAAGTGATTGAAAGCAATATGAAGAGAGGCCTAAAAAGTAATTTGGCGGGCGGTATCTGAATTTCAAAGAGAAAATCCCATTTCTAGAAACCTCATTTTCTGCCCTTTCATATGTCAGCTCAATCAGCAAAAATGAGCTAGGAATAACAAAGTTATGTTTGTTTAAAGTAACGCTTGCATTTCCATAATTTGATTAAACAAATTCGTTTTCACTGGCTGCCTGCCGTAGCAACAAACAGAGTTGACAAAAGACTTAATTCAGCCATGCGCAAAAAAAAGACGAAAGACTTCATGCATGGCTGATCGTCAAATAAACGGAGTTAAGTTTTTTATCAACTCTGTTTGTTGCTACAACAGGCAGCACATGATGAAAATTTGTTATTGTTCGATTTCGTCAAAATATTAATCTAACCTATTTTGCAAATTTAATTAAGGGGATCGACCTAGTGAGTTCTCTGTCAGTTATCATAATCGTAATCAGTGTTTCTGTCCTACTTAATTAATTGATTAATTCTCAATAATCGTTTTTTATTAGTAATATGCGCGTTAATGGGATTTTTATGAAAGCGCTAAAAAATGTGTTTTTCTATTTTTGTGATGTTTTTTTTCTTCAGATTTGCAAAATCATATTATATAATTTGGTTTCAGTCAAAAACATATATAGCCCATGTGAATATGGAGAGTAAAACAAATAATACTCACTGCAGGAACAGCACCACACATCCAACTTTCCCAGCAAGGTCTTGTACAACTTTTTCAGATAAATCTGGTAAGATGACAAGAAAGGACGTGTTTGATAGATTGTGGATGATTAATAATTTGAATGCTATGAACATGATGTTAAGACTACATGCAAATTAGAGAGAGAGAGAGAGAGAGAGAGAGAGGGGGGGAAAGAGAGAGAGAACAAAGTGAACAAGCTTGTAATAGTTCTATAAATTGCATGCAATATGCCAGAATAACACAAATGAATCAATTGTTTGTGAAATAATAGTTCAGTTTTGTTGGCGAGGGCGCTACACAAAATAATGTTGTTGTGAGATGATGAAAAAATGAGTGTCAAATTTGAAAGAACATACAATTTAATGACAAAATCATCTTTGATCAAAATCGGTTCGGAGATGGCTGAAATACCCATATATATAACGATTTCTAATAATTGTATACCACCACAAGTATTATATAATTTGAACCAGCCGTTGACAAAAACGAAATAGCGCCTTATACGTTTTATTCCAGCCAATGACGATGTATTTTTTTTTAAAGTAGAGCTGAACTGGCTAAATTTCACACATTTTGGGGTTTAAAATTACCTTCATAGCTATTTTAGGTCATAAAAGGGCACTAGAAATGTCAGAAATAACAAAGAGCAATAGCCATGCCCTTTGAAGGCATTTGCGGTCATAAACAAGAACTCAACTATCCCTTTAATTAAGGAATGCACACAAAATAATATTATGTGTAAACAAAAACAGTGAACATAATGCGTTTCATGAAGAGAATCTTACATGGGTTTGAAAGTCGTACAATCATATTGAATATATTTACCCCCGTAAGCATGGGGCGTCACTATGCCTTTTTCAGTGGGGGGGGGGGGGTGAAGAGGCCACCGATGAACAACAAAACGAGCCACCAATTACCGGAAAATATATTAATGTCAATGTCCCAATGTCTACGAATTTAACACAATAAACCCGGGGCCAGGAACTAAGTTCTTTTCAGTTTTCCCCCTCACGCGAAGCGCGGAAGCTTTGACATTTCATTAATTTATTAGATAAAGAAAACGATCCGTTGTACCGTTCTCGACTCTTAATTCTTGTTTCGCCCCTCCCGCGCGAAGCGCCGAAGCTATGACGTTTCATTTAATTATTATAGAGAAAGAAGACGATTCATTGTACCGTTCTCGATTCTTAATCCTTGTCTCAATTCAGTTTCCCCCCCCCCCTCCCGCGCGAAGCGCGGAAGCTTTTACGCTTCAATAAAATATTACTCTTAATCCTTGTCTGAAATCATTTTTGCCCATCCCCCATCTCGCGCGAAGCGCGGAAGCTTTTACGTTCCATTAAATTATTAGAGAAAGAAGACGCTTCGTTGTATCGTATCCTTGTCTAAATTCAGTCCCCCCCCCCTCCCGCGCTAAGCGCGAAGCTTTGGCGCTTCAATAAATTATTACCCTTAATCCTTGTCTGAATACATTTTTGCCCATCCCCCATCCCCCGTCTCGCGCAAAGCGCGGAAGCTTTTACGTTTCATTAAATTATTACTCTTAATCCTTGTCTGAATTCAGTTTTCTCCTCCCGCGCGAAGCGCGAAAGCTTTGACGTTTCATTTAATTATTACTCTTAATCCTTGTCTGAAATCTTTTTCGCCCATCCCGCGCATAGCGCGGAACTTTCATGTTTCATTGAATTATTAGAGAAAGAAGACGATTCGTTGTTCCATTCTGAATTCAGTTTACTCACTGGGCCCCGTAACGGTACACTTGCAGTGTTATGATGTACGTATGGAACGTTCTTTAGCAAATCTGTGCATGCACAGCCCGAGTGGTGGGTAGCATGTTATCTCCCGGCAGTGCTTGTCACAGTAGCTTCTGGAAAGGAATTTTTACTAGTGTTACTGTAAGTGGCCACTATAAGGCCCATTAGTGACTATAAAAAACATATGCTCTTCCTGGCTATTTGGGAATGTGTCAGTTTGCAACAGAAATGGAGAAACGCGCATTTTGTTGAAAATCATGTGATATCACGAACATTTATACATCACTTGTAAGGAATCGAAAATAAGTCATGGTTTAATTTCATTTGGGGGGAGGGCTAGCGCAGTGATAGTTACAGTTTTCATCTTCGAGGTGTAGTTTCATTTTTAAAAAAATCAACAAACAAACACAAACAAATCAACATTTAATTTTCTTTCAATGTACAAACCATGGCATTTTCTCGTGATGACAGATAACGAATCGGTCAGATATTCCTCCTGATCTTCGGTAGATGTTTGTCGTTTTTCAGCATCCTTGCTCGACTTTACGTCTCCATGAAGAGCGCGTCTCAGAGCAAGGACTATGTCGGACGCATACCCGTACGTTCGGTACCGATAATTAATATCAATCATACCAACGACAAGCTTATCAGGAAACACCACTCGTTTATCATCACAAGATACAGCCTTGCCTGGTGTATACGACAGGATTTCATGTCGTAATGTAGCCATTCTCGTCTTCAAATCTGTGTTTGATGAAGCCATTTTGAACCTGCCTATACGTATGAATAAGTACAAGCTAATGCAGTTGACTAAATCATTATATTCTCGCAAGGCAAATGTTTACTCTTAAAGATTTGATTTGTATTGGTTCCAAGGGGCATCAAGATGTAACGCTGGAAATTCAAAGTGCATGGCCTATATGACCCTATCCTTTCTAAAACGATGACTCGCTCCGATTAATACAAACACAACTGCATTACTATTTATGATGTAATGTAGTTTCATAGATTTATTACTAGTCAATGCCCTTTGAAACCAATTATCACATGAATCTAGAAAAGCCATATCTTTGAACAGTAAATATTTGCCTTGCGAGAATATACTGTTTGAATTAACTGCATAGGTTGTACTTATTTATACGTAGTCATTCAAAATGGCTTCCTCGAACGCGGATTTAAAGACGAGAATGGCTACATTACGACATGAAATCCTGTCGTACACACCAGGCAAGGCTGTATCTTGTGATGATGAACGAGTGGTGTTTCCTGATAAGCTTGTTGTTGGTATAATTGAAATTCATCCGTACGGGTTTGCGCCTGACAGTAATTCGTCCTGGTATGCGTCCGACGTAGTCCTTGCTCTGAGTCGCGCTCTTCACGGAGACGTAAAGCCGAGCAAGCATGCTGAAAAACCACAAACATCTACCGAGGATCAGGAGGAATATTTGACCGATTCTTTATCTGTCATCACGAGAAAATGCTTTGGTTTGTATATTGAAAAAAAAATGAAATGAAAGTACTCCTTGAAAATGAAAACTGTAACTATGGTCTATTTTTTCCGTATCGTATAATCATAAATTACGGAGGTATGTTTTTTGGTAAAAATGATGAATCTTATAACCAAAAATTCTGTCGTTGCTATTACTAAACCAACGCAATGTTCTTCGTACCTCATTAAACCAGCATTTTGTAAAGATTCAAAACACTCTAGATATCTTGGCTGGAACAAATATTTTATTTCATTTCCTTTTTGGTTCTTCCATCATTCGCTTTCTGAACGTGCGCTTATGCAAAATTGCCTAAAATAAGGGAAAACATTCGCAACCTGCCTGTACTTTGTAAATTCGCAAAAATTTGTGAAAAATGGCTGTTAGGTAAAACTGCCAGACTATCAAAATGTGCTTAAAATTACATTCACTTTGGTAGATTTCACTAACTTATCGCAATCATACGTTATGTAACAATGAAAAAAATATACTCAGTTACTTTGAATGTTAAATCATGTTTGCTAAATTGCAATTGTCTGGAGCATTTTAATTGTTGTATATTGAAGGTATAAACCATGAAATACGCCTGAGTGACCCGTGAACTATTGACATCATCCAACCATCTGAAAGGGGGGATTATGTGAACACTTGCGTTCTTGTATAAAGTCATTGGTTTAACACTAACAGTACCAAAAAAAAAAAAAAAAAAAAAAAAATCTTAGAAGTCTTATGACATAGCACAGATCATATTTTGTAAAGAAAAGAATAAAGACAAACGAATATGTGTAAGCCGTTGATCAATTTAAGTGTCAGCTATATGAAACAATTATTAGTTAGATGAGGTGTATGTTTCACTGTGACTATATACCTGACCTGCCTGATGTAATTAGTTTGTAATTACCAGGAGGGTATTATGCATGAGCATACACGTGTGTATGTAAATAATTGTGGAAACATGTTTTAGAACATTGTCAATCGTCAGACATTGGGATTATGAAAAAGGAAGTGGTAATAATTATATAACTAAGCTTTTTCTCGCACAAAACACATGAGGATACAAATTAGGGGCCCTTACAAGCATTTCTCAAATACATTTTCAATATCATGAAGCTCAAACAGTGTTGATATATAGATGCACAGAATGATGTATTGGGCTTTTCAAACATCCTCATTTTGTGGATGTCGTTATGTGTGTTTTTTATTTCTGGTTTAGGAATTGTACCATTACTGACAACTGCAATTCTAGCAAAGATTTTCACATGATATGATACCGTAACCTATAGATGTACATATATTCATAGATTCATCATACTTTTGGCTCCCCCTTCTTAGTATGATTCCATGCATTTCAAGCCTATGTAAAAATCTCTTTATGAAACGCATTATGTTCACTGTTTTTGTTATAACATAATATTATTTTGTCCGGTTTCCTTAAATATTATTGCACAAACCATTCATTCATTTATTCTGGCATATTGCATGCAATTTATAGAACTACACAAGCTATTCAAATTTTGTTCTTTCTCTACTTCTGTATGTAGGCTAAATGTCATGTTCTAAGTATTCAAAAGTTTCAGGCATAATGTATAAACACGTTCTCTCTTGTCATCTTACTAGGTTCATTTGAAAAAGTTGTACAAGACCTTGTTGGGAAAGTTGGATGCATGGTGCTGTTATTTTAGTGAGTATTATTTGTTTCCCCTCTCCATATTCATATGGGCCGTTAATATTTTGACTAAAACCAAATCAGGATTATTTTGTCATCGCAATACTGAAGAAGAAAAATCTTTCACCAACAAAAAAAGATACAGGTTTTAGCGCTTTGATCAAAATTTCATGAACGCGCATACTAATAATAAGAAACAGTCATTAAGAGTTAATGAATTAGGACTAAAACACTGATTATGATAATAATAAGTAACAGAAACTCACTAGGTCCCCTTAATTAAATTTGCAAAATAGGTTAGATTAATATGTTGTCATTGACAAAACGATATCGAACAATAACTTCAAGTTTAAGTTTATCGCTAGTTATCTTCATCATGTGGGTAGCACCGGGCCATTGTCAGAGATCGCCCAAACTTTCACCAATGTGCTTCTCTGAATTTTTTTGTTTTGTTGTTGTTCATAGCACCTTGCTAATAATATTTCTCGTTTCCCTTTCACATTTCTTCATGACCTCTTAATCAAGGAAATCTGAAAGATAGTCTTGAATAACAGGAACGGCGGGACTCGGGGGGGGGGGGGGCATGAGGGGCTCCCCCCCCCCCATTTTTGAAAAAGTATGTTAAACAGAAACAGAAAGAAGGAAGGAATACGCTATATCTTTAATGGCTAAATTGTAAAAGTCATACTTAATGGCGATCTTGGAAACGGCAAACTTACATTGGAACGAATATCAAAGGAATTGTAGATACAGGCCGAGTGCTTAGCAAATAATAGACATGGTAAATGCCCATGAAAATGGTTTGGGTGGAGGTCTCCGATATGCTTTAGTGAACTGACTTGATGTACAGTCTAGAATGTAAATTAATTCCAGTTTGTTGGTGTTAATAAGGCTTAGGCGTATAAGAGATTAACTGCAAGGCCGAAAAGTGAAAAAGTCCGACATGATTGGCATATGTTCAGGCACGTCAAAACCTTTCCAGCATAATTATGTGGAGGAGGAGAGGTAAACACTGTGAGGGGCCCCACCTCAAACAAAAATCAACATGTTTTTAAACTCCGAAAAGAAACTACGCTTACTACCTGCATATATACAACAAAAAACCACTGAAACAAGAAAAACTAATATTCGCTTGCTTAAATAATTAATATTTCCCAAGAGCAATGTTGGTATATTTTCGTCAAAAGAAAGATACGTTGCCGCCCTATACAGAGTGAGTCAGAAAAAATGTCCCACTTTTTAAAAGTTGTATTGTTTGAAATATTAATATTCAATCATGGGTTTCATGATATGTCTTGATAGAGTTATCCTCCCAGTAAAATTAGGTACCATTTTCATTTGAATCTCTGCATGCATGACTGAACATCAGACAATCTATTCAAGACTGCCAGATCTCTCTTGCGCCAAGTTACTGGGTGAGGAATAAAACAGTGCTTTGAACAAAGACAGACAGACACACACACACACACACACACAGACGCGTACGCAGGGGGGGTATTTTTGGTATTTTTTATGTGTGTATTTTGGAGGAAACCCCCCCCCCCCCCAACCCCTTTTTTTTTTTTTTTTTTTTAATTAAAAAAAAAAATTATATATATACCAATGGCTGACCTAAAAAAAGTTGACCTTACCCCCCCCCCCCCCCCCCCTTTCAACGGAGCAAAATATCAAATTTTCAATTTCGAGACCAAAAAAAAAAAAAAAAAATGTCCTCTTAGTGGTAGTGAATGTTTACTAAAGGGAAAGATTGTCAGGGTTATGCCACTTAAACATTCAGCGATCTTGATAAAAGTTAATGCTTAATCAGAAAAGGGGAATTATGAAACTATTGTCACCGTGTGTGTTGTGTGTGTGTGTGTGCATGCGTGTGCGCGTGTGTGTGTGTGTCTGTCTGTCTGTCTGTCTTTGTTCAATGCACTGTTTTATTCCTCATCCAGTAACTTGGCGCAAGTGATATCTGGCAGTTGTGAAAATAACTAAGTCCGCCTAATTAATACGCGCATAATTATGTAATCAAATCAAAACCGAACATGATACATCAGTAAAACCTATGTATATCAGACAGGTATGGAAATATATTTCATTTGAAATTTTAAAAAAATCATGAATATTCATCAAATATGCAAATTAGGTCATTTCAGCTATTTATATATTCGCGCACTCATTATGCAAATTAGGAAAGTCAAACTGTCCATTTTGGGGGGATTTTTTTAAAATCATATATTCATAGATCATATTTACACCAAATATTAAGCTTAAATTCCAAATATTTTTGCAATGCCAATAAAATATGGCGATGGAAATTACTTGGATCACCGTCACAGATATTTCCTCATGTATTTCACAAATAATTCAGAAAAACCGATCATATGATAACAATTTGTAGACTTTCAGCTACATCACATTATATTTGCCTATTTAAAAGATGTCAGATTTGAGGATTTATGACGATTTTCCGAGAAACCATTCAACAGGCCATATCATTCCACAGGGACTGAATTTTAGAGTAAAATAATCTTTGGTGACCCCAGTACAGTTGTGGCTACCTTGAGTGTAAATAACAAATTTATTCAATGAGTGAAACATATGAGGATATTGCATTTTTGTAGGGGAGTTTTATACATTGAGGTGCATTTTTACCACGCAGAATAGCAGCGCGAGTCAATGGGCGATCAGCGGGCCATGTCACACATGGCTGAAAAGACAATATTCTAATTAAATAATTAACATATTTCCCACATGCCTATAACAATGAAACTACACAGAATTGTAGTTAAAGGTATGCTTGAAATAAAACATTTACAAATATTGTTTAGTTTTTTTTAAATACATTTACAAAAATTGCTATTTCTACCAACTGACTGCTGTTGTGTATGTGTGTTCGCGGGGCACACTGTTTGCACAGGCAGTGTGATCACCCTATTATTAGGCATGATAAGGTAAAAGGGCAGGGTAAAGTTTGAATGTAGAAAAGGAGCACTGCAAAGAATAACATCCACGTGCCTAATGGACCTAAATGGGTTTTGAATCACACTTTTCTTTCAGAGCAAATTTTAAACGCACAAGCAAAGAAGAGAATAATTATTCAAAAACGGTACATTCCTAATAGGGCACTTTCTAAACAGTACTTATGATCTTATCAGTTGAAAGGGAGTGTAGCTTGGCGATTACTGGTTAATGCCATCTACGTCTTCTTTTGGACAACTGCACGTAAACGAATGGGCTTGATTAACGGTAGTCAGCGACTGAATATCTACATGGACAGCGTTCGCGAAACGGACCGAAGTTCTCCTCACGCTTGGGTTTCGCGTATGTTGCACGCCCGTGATTGATGCGGTCGCGTCGTCCATCAGTAGTACCCGATTGGCCCCAAGTCAGGCCACGGGAAAGACACGTAGTCTCGTCAGGCTACACTCCCTTTAAAGTACGTTTATTACGAGCCGAGTAAGCGTAGCGACTGAGCAACAACAAAACTCACATGCTTCTAAAGGCCCGGTCCCACCTCACTTACGGATGCAAAGAGGATGTAAAACGTAAACAAATCTTGCCATCCGTTGGAAAACGCTATGCATCCGTTGTGTACTCATTGCATACGTGTTTCATACGCTCTATCCATCGAGCATCCGTCAATTGTGATTTCATCCGCGCAAAAAGTTTTAAGCTGCACAAAACTTTTAGAACGGGTGAACTTCCGCCGTCTACGATGTAAATCCGCGACAAATACGAGCAACAAACGTTCTATGTCCGTTATCATCCGTTAAACGTCCGCTGTATCCTCTCTGCATCCTCTGGGCATCCTCGCAACTCACATCCGCTGCAGCTGAAAACGGAAAGAGGGAGGAAAGATAAGGTACATGGAACGTCTATACATCGTTAGTAGCACGGAAATAAAAAGGATGGAAGCGTATGCATCTCGTATATAAAGTATTCAAAGCTGTCATTCACTTCCATCCGCTTTCATCCGCTAGGCTTCCGATGAACATCCGTTTAACATCCCCGCTACATACTACCCACGTCCGTTATTTTTTGTTCTGTTTTCGCAAATTTTCGCAAATTTTGTCCATTTCTGGAGCGGATGAAAACGGATGGAGCCACCCCCGAAATTTTGCTCGTCTGCTGTGTCCTTTATGCATACGTTTTATGTCCGTCGGCCAGTGGGATCGGGTCATAATATAAGGTATTGTAATAAATCTCATTTGTTATTGAAATATATAATTGATCTTCAAGCCCCTAGCCGCACACATCTAGGGCATTGGCATGAAGTGTGCAGTTTTGGGAAATATAAGTTTTCTTGAGAAAGTAACGCTCAAATGAGGAAAAAAAAAAGATTTTGAATGATTAAAGTTTGTATTTCTAACTGTTTTTTTTTTGGGGGGGTGAGGCAAAATAATGAGTGTAATGTTATCATCTTGTCTAGCGAGGGATACGAGAAAGAAAGAAAATCCTACCTCCTTTTGTCAAGATTAGCACTTGCCACGCACCTTGACTTCGGTGGCCTTTTGAGAGAGGGTTTGTAATGAACCAAAAATACCACTCGGTTTGCGAGGGAGTGTAGTGACCGAATATTGAGATTTGTTAATATTTTAAATTACAGAGCCAAATTATAGCGCATTGTTGTTATATACATCAACAGCATTTCACGTCATTTAACACAATTTCTTTCAGCCTTGAGAAGGTGCTCATATTGAGGAGGTCGAAATCGATTATTAGTACTTGAAACAAACAAACAAATAAACAAAAGTCGGATAATTGCATGTTGAAGCATTGTATTTTCACAGTGATAACAGATATTCTTTATACTGCAAGGGGGCAAAAATGATTTAGCCGTCCCCCTAATCATGTTAATGGAGGGCAACATAATGGCCCTCGCATTTAGCGCCTCTGCATGGAAGACAGAGTATATGCAACACATACGCCTATTATTTATTTATGTTGTTGTTGTGCGTGTATAATGTAAAGGATCGTAGCATCCATTTAAGTACAATACGGAACGAAGGGTGAAACTGCATTTCATACCTATTATAACTGAAAGTTTTACTGAAAATGATGTATTGTCATTTAGGCGCAAAAAGTATTTCCCTATCCATTGATAAATGGTAGCACCTGCCCCCTCATCCGATGCTTATTCTGCACAGAATGTTTATAGTGCTGACTGCTGAGAACTATTGATTCTTTTAACATTCGATGGAGCGTACCGATTGAGCGAAAACATTTTCATTGTGATATGCATAAGGTTTGCGTGTTAGAACACAATGAGCGATTATTATAATTGTAGTGTATTACAAATATATACAATTTATCTTCTTTGAGGTGGCCTTCGGTAGGGGGTGGTTTGCAGAATGAAAAAGTATGCCATTTATCATCATTAACCCTTTAAGCATCACCGCGTAAATAGTAACGATTTTTAATCGGTGCATTTTCTAATTTTTCATCTTCAGCCCGTCTCATATCAAACATTACCCAGAATGGATCATGAAAATAGAGAGGATTACAGGTGAGTTTGCCACTAATCCTTAAGGATAATAAAGTCAACAGTGTAATATGTTTTATTAATCTTTATTAATCTTTTTTAAAGATAAACCTTTACATGTCTTCACTTTTTTTCCAGCATTATAATTGATGCGCACCGTATACACCATAAGGCATTGATATACACCACCGTATAAATTTAAAAAATGAATATTAAAGTAAAGAGGTGTATAATTAAAAAATGTTACTAGCCATATTACTATAACGCATGAATCATTTTTATATGCAGGTTATTAAACTTTGTTTACGTATATGGTATTTTTTGTTACACCGATATTAAATGTGTATGTATCTTACAATAATGACACGTGCTACACAATAATATTTTTGTCATCAGTAATTAATTGGACATGAAAGAAACGAGGTACGATTATTATTAAATTTATGTTATATGCAATTTCTACGAGCAATATGACCTTGAAATCAAGTACTTATCTAAGTTTTCTATATTATACATATTAATTTACACACCTTTAATTGATCTGCCCCAGAGTACAATATTAATTTGTTGATGCCTTATAATCTTCCCAGACGCTCCCAGACGCGTGTTACCCCCCCCCCCCCCCCCCCCTCCCCCCTCGGGAAAAAAACATATAATGTGACGTATGTGTGGTAAAATATCAGGACTTTTGACGTAATTTCGAGTAAACTGCTTGAATACGTTTCGATTACCTAGGCCGGGCCCCTCTAAGTGTTTTACTACGTTCCGGAGACATCCCCAACGCGATAAATGAATTGAAGCATCTTGGGATCACTGATATGTACAAGATACCTTTCGATGATCGCATTCGCTCAGATATGGATCAGTGGCAGTTGCTGGACCTTCTACATGGATGCCTCCAAGAAGGCGACATAACGTTAGCAGCTAATGATCTGAAGGAGATATGCACGAATCCAAGATGTATGTTGCTCTATGAGAAAACCAAGAAAGAGGCTAAAGAAGCAAATCAGAAGATGGTCACAGAGGTCAAAGAGCGAAAACAGGAATTTGAGAAAGAAAGAGAAGAAGACAGAGCAAGGTCTGAGAAAGAGAAGCGCTCATTGGCAGCAGACATGACGAAGAAACTCGAGTCTAAGCAACAATGCGTAGACACTTTGACAGAAACCGTAGGGGAGAAAGAGCGAAATGAGACGACTCTAACTCAACAAGTTGAGGAGCTAAAGAAAAGAATAGAGGAATACAGGGCAAGATATGAGAAAGAGAAGCGCTCATTGGCAGCAGAAATGACGAAGCAACTCGAGTCTAAGCAACAACTCCTAGACACTTTGACAGAAACTGTAGGGGTGAAAGAACGAAATGAGACGACTCTAAGACAACAAGTTGAGGAGCTAAAGAAAGGAAGAGAGGAAGACAGAGGAAGAGCTGAAAAAGACAACCGCATGTTTGCCGCAGATATGACGAAGAAACTCGAGACTAAGCAACGGCTTGTAGACACTTTGACGGAAACCGTAGGGGAAAAAAAGCGAAATGAGACGGCTCTAAGACAGAAAGTTGAAGACCTTAGGAAAGGAAGAGACAGAGACAGAGCGCGATTCGAGAAGGACAAACGGTCAATAAAATTAAGCTGGAAGAAGGAGCATGACTGTAAGGTACATCTTTTGGAGCAACTTCAGCGTGGGACCTGGAAGCTGAGAACCAAAATTCAACTAGAAAGTGAGATACGATCAGCAGAGCAGAAGAAGAAAACAGACACATATCAATGGAGTTTTATTCCTTGGGTGACTCCTGGAAAACAAGCTCAGGATGGTAAGACTATATTTTCCAATCTCATTTTCACTATTTTCATTATACGATATAACTCCAAATCCATTTTTAGCTAATTTTTAAAATCAAAATGTGAAGCTTATCAAGCCCAATATGGTCTTTTTATATCTCCCTACCTCATTTTTGCTCCATAATGGTCCTAAACATTAATGTATATCTTTCTTGTTTGTTTTAGTTGTCATTATGCCAACAAATAACGCCATTCGATTACACAATACAGGAAAACAAGAGCTATGTAATGCTCGTGCATTATTCAGGCGCGGATCCAGGATTTCTTAGGGAGGGTCAAATTTGAAATTAGTGTGCTGAAATTAGAAAATCGTGCCAGCCAATATTTCGCTCAGTGGGGAAAGGGGGGGGGGGGGGGGTAGTGAGCACTAATTTTATTTTGTTTGTGCTCCCGAAAATTTAAAAATCGCGTCGGCCGAAAATTCGCTCAGTGAGGGGGGGGGGGGGGGGGGGTGGGCAATCTCCAAATGTTTTTACCCCCTGGATCCGCCAATGGCATTATTTACACTTTAGAAGTTTAAAAAACAAATAGAGATACAGTGAACGTTAAAGTTCTTTCAACATTTTTATCTTGTATTCCTTTTTTTTCTCATGCAAACTGACTTCATTCCTTCATGACAGGCACATCATCATTTGAGGATAATTCAACCAGAGGACTGGAAAGGAGTGAAACATTACAAGCAGGGTGAGATGAAATATATTTACTCTTTACATGACAATGTACGCATTATTGATCTTATAGTGACAAAACTTCTCTGGAATGTACTTTTGTGTGTAAATTGAGTGGTGCTAGAATGTCAATAACAGTTCTAAAAGTACGGCTCTCTCTCTCTCTCTAAGTGCCATATCGTTTGACTTTGGCGATCATGCTGTTCCACAACCCTCGGCTCCTATAATGATAGCCTTCTGTATTAGTACCACTCCCAGTTCTTTCACTCCTCTCTCTTCCAACAATTTCTGCAGACTGTCCATCCAAAGTATCCTCCTTCTTCCCCTACTCCTTCTTCCTACAATTTTCCCTGTCAAAGCAAGATTCTCTAGGCCTTCTTTACGTGTAATGTGACCCATGAACTTCAACTGCCTAATCAACATCTCACGTATCATTTTCATTTGCACTCCAGCTCGTGTAAGAACTTCCTCATTACTAACTTTGTCAGTCCAGGGGATTTTCATCATTCTTCTTAGAAAAAAGTACGGCAGCACTTGTATTCTATGAATCCAAAATCATGTTTAAATATTTCATGACTACCTGTGATTATGTAAAAGCAGAAAATAGTAAAATATTAAAAGCTCATTAACAAACAAATGGGAATTAGGTGCATTCCAGTTGGTAGTGGTTAGAGTTAAATGTGAAATCTTTAAAAAAAAATTATATCAATAATTTGATAATTTGAGTATGGTCTCATCACCCAAAGAATGTATGTTACCTTATTTTCTTCTTCCCCTAAGTGAAGATTTGTATTCTTGTTAAGTTTATATGTCATAACTACGGCTACGTACTCTGGACACCCCCATGTTTTTCTTTTTTTAATTACCATGTACCATTGAAGAGAGGAGCCCCCAAATGATGAATTTGCAGGCATATTACAGCAGATAGCTGACGATCTTTACGAGGAAGCCAAGATTGACAGCCTTGGTGGTCAGCTGGGAATCCTACATGGTGATATACAGAGAGCGCTTATGACCAATGTGAAGTTCAACCGTGTTACCAGTGATGGAACTCGCCATATGCTGAAACAATGGAGAAGAGGTGTGTCCAGGGAAGATGAACGGATTGAGCTAACGAAGGCACTGCAAGCTGCCAAGTTGGTCAACCTTGCAGACCTGTATCTTAGCGAAGGTACAATATATTTTCATTAATTGTTGTTTCGTAATAAGTACCCTATTCAACACCTCAGCAACATGCTGTTATATGTGGTGCACAATATGGCCCATGTGGTAAGAGTCAGATTGCCAGTATTTTGAGAAGCAAGTTCATTTCCCACATTTACACTGTTGATATAAATACTAAGGTGACGTAATAAAGATAAAATAAATAAAAGGAGCGCTTAGGTTCTACTTTCATTTAATACTTTCCTCAACACAGATGGTGACTTGTAACGTCAAGTTATCATCTATTACCTGGTAAACATAACAATAAAAGAAATGTGAAATTCACTCCGATTCGATGCGTTTTGAGAAACAAAAACATTATTTGTTTTCTTTCTTGCTGTCGGTCAGTTGTAGCAGAAGAACAGCTCAATGCTGAATATGCCAACGAAGACGTCAATGATCAGCAGCTCTACAATAACGATGAGACTTCTCTAAAGCAGGACCGCACAAAGGGACATATTGACAGCCAGGTACTTCAGAAAGCTACAACAAGCGGTAACCGCACTCCTCGAGATGGGCAATCTGAAGTAACTTCTGAAGAAGTGTCCTCTGAAGAAGTACATCCTGGTGATGATATGAGCAACGTAAGTAGCATGCAATCTTCTGAACAATTGCCCAGCCATGAAATGCAAGTTCTACCTGACGACATGTCTGAAATAGCCTTTCTAGTATCTTATGGTGGGAAACCCAACGAGAAATCCACAACCTTGCATAAAAGCCAAGTAGATGGAATCATAAGTAACGAAGAAGATCTGATTTCTCAACTCGTTCTTATGGATACATCACCGGAGAAAATATTGCTCCTTTTCCTCGTAAAGATATTAATGCATGTTTCCCAGAATGCACTCAGTTTATAAGAAATCACGAGAGAACTTTCATCAAGTCAAGTTTACAAACATTATTTTAGCTTGCGACGTTTCCCGTCCACTCCAGGGACCTTCATCAGGGCGATTGGTCTATAGCACCAAATGATTGTTGACCCATGAACACGATGACGTAGTCGAGGAACGTCGGCATGGTCGGCCTGATGAAGCGTCTGTGGTCGTAAAAAGTCGCAAGCGAAAAAAAAGTAAATCTAGTTGATTTTTAAAAAACCTTTTCTACTGCCTGGATGGTTGAAATAAGTCATAGTCACAATGTGAATTTTTAAAGCATTACAAGAATGACATGCAGAGCGTGATGTATTTTAATGCAGATATAAATTTTCTTTTTGGCAAAATCTCTGGATTTAGAAATTCAATCAATTTAAGTAATTATTACAAGAGTCACTAATTATAACTGGAGCAATTTTGATTTATTGTTATACTTTAATCTGTCAAACAAATATTAGGCTTGATCAATCATATAATATCAATTGTTTAAATTTCACTGTTCTTTTTAAAAGAAATCTTAATTCGCAGCAAAAGAAAAGCTGCAACGGTCATTGTCATTATGTATCTACCGCCATTTTGAAATAGATAAGTAAAAAAACGAATACATGAGAATAACGAAATCAATAAATGAATAATGAATATGAAAATTTTGAATAGCTTTTATAAAGAACATAAACATTGATTGAAATGTATTACATATATGTAAAATGAGAGATCTTACTTTTTATGGTAGAAGAATTGTTTTGAAAATGTTAGCGGCGTCACAAATTGTCCATACCGCAACTGATGTACCAGTATACAAAACATGTTTTACAGATAATGAATCGACTATTGTTTTGTTTCTTATGGAATCCCAAAATAGATAAAGTTGAACGTAATGTCATTATAAATGATATTGAAAATGGTGGATTGAATATGATTGATATTGCTTGTAAAATATCTTCACTTCGTTTGGCTTGAATATCTCGTTTCTTTAATGATAATGGCTCTAATTGGAAGAATATGTTTAGATACTGGTCAGATACAATAGAGGGTTTGCCACTTTGTTTACAGTTCGATTTTAAAGGTAATACAAAGTTTGGGAAAATTTTGAAAATTGGGTGGATAGTGATTCTTTACAATTTTGATATTTTTGGATGCCCATGTGGATGTATTATAAGCACTAGAAAATTCAGCCCCTAAAAGTTTCACTTTATGTTATATTGCAAGGATGTGTTCATGTTTTGGAAAAGAATTTGTAATTTTATATTTAACCTATTTCTAGTAGAAATACAAATAAACCAAACAATATTAGTTGTTGGTAAGGACAGAGGTAACAAAAAATATACTCTCCTTAATGTTATTTTAAATGATGCGCAATACTTAATTTATAAAAATTACGTTAAAAAGATTATCAATAGTTCTGATATTCACCCTTATGCTTAAAAAAAAAATAAGTCGTAGCTAAGATTGTTTCTTAGGTATAAATGTGTTAGCAAATAAAATAAAACTAAGCTGGAAGAATTATTGAATATAATTTAATACAGTACTCAATCTTTGAGTAATTAATGTATATATGTATTGAAATTATGCAAATAAAGACCTCGGTTGAGGAAAAGGGAGAAAAGACAAACAAAGATTATAAACATTGATTGTATAATATACAACACTCTGTACATGAGTATGTTATTTCTGCCCAAGCAATCTTACCATTTTAACTATACTTATTATAATATTGACACATCGATTGGAGCTGTATTTTATGTTTGAAATATGTAATGAGTCTTTTAATTGTACACATGATCAATTCAGCCATTTGGCTGCGACTCATGTTTTTAATAAACCTTAAATTGAATTGAATTGAACATCTATCACAGTTTCTTTAGAGTTTTGTTTGTGTCTGTTTTTATGTATATTTTCTCACGTACGTGTATATCTAGACATACTGAACGTATAAGTATATCAAGGCTGGTTAGTTGTCATTCAGGCCATTTCCAATTTGTCCAACCTTGTCTATGCATATTTAACCGGTTTACCCCCCCCCCCCCGGAGAATTAGCCCCCGAGGATAATTATCCCCCCCCCCCCGGAAAATTCACCCGTAGAATTTCCCCCGAGGACAATTACCCCAAGAGGAAAACTACCCCCGAGAACTATTCAGCCCCCCCCCCCCCCCGTGGACAATCAGGATTCAATAGCAAAAGACGACACATTAAGAAATGGCTACGAGCCCATTAAATCCCATACATGAACCCACATTCGTTCAAATACTAAAACACGTTTTCTTCCTCATTACTACACATTTCACTTTAATTATAAATGATGCAACACCAGTACGGTTTTTTTTTGGGGGGGTGGGGGGGGGACATTGCACCGTACATCGAAGGCTGTAACGCGTACTCATCTGCGTGCAATGTATTATTATATTTCTAAGAAATTTTCTAGGGGGAAGTTATCCTGATAAAGGTGAAAATAACGGTTCTAGGACACCTACCTCCTGGACCCCCGGATAACCACCCCAAGTCATCTACCCCCTAGGACAACTACCCCCTAGGGCAACCATCCTCTAGAACGACTACCCCCTGGGACAACTACCCCCGGACAACTACCCCCGTAGGACAACTGTTTGTTTGTTTGTTTGTTATTATTTCCGTATAAAATCATCACAACATACAAATACATACATAAATGAGATATACGGCGGATAGCCCATTTCAGGCGTATTAACAAAATACGCCTGTTCTTCCATGGGGTCCGGATAAAAAAGCTGTTACATAAAAATCAGGTATTTTATACAATCATGGGGAAATTAGATTTATATAAATTCAATGTAAACATTACATTAAACAAAACATAAACTATATAACTGAACATGTATAATATATTTTCGAGTCTAATAAATTCAATTTACATTTATAATTCAAATTCAGTGGATTTATAAGGGATACAGAACCGCACGAACCCTGAACAAATAAAGTAAAATGAAAGAGAGGTAAACAGATTATTGAGCACATTGCTAAGATATTGTGAAAAAAATTGTCAGATTGGATTTGAAATTTTGAATCGTACAAGCACTACGGGTATTAGCTGGTAATTTGTTGTACAATGAAGTTCCTCTGTAATAAAATGTTCTTTTACAATTATTGGTTTTCGGTCTAGGGAGACTTAGATTACCTATAGAACGGAAAAAATACCTGTCTGTTTTGATTCGTATGGGACGTTTGATATATTCAGGAATAAGATTATTTAAAATTGTGTACATCATAATATATATATGTTCTTCTTGGCGGACACTTAGTAATTTCCGATTTAAAACTTCATGGATATGAGAAGTGGAAATATGAGAGTATGGATTGATTTTCAAAATGATTCTTCCTGCCCTGTTCTGAAGTTTTTGCAACATATCTAGATATTTTTTTGGGGCAGACTGCCAGATTATATCGGTGTAATCAAAATGGGGAAGAATAATTGAGGAATAAACAATTTTTAAAATAGATTCATTTACAGAATGTCTCAGTCTACCAAGAAAACCTATCATTTTACCAATTTTAGAGCACATTTGTTCAATAAGAAAATTCCACTTAAGCTCTAATAATAAGCTCTCAATAATAATTCCAAGGTATTTTACTGTTTCTACATTTTTAATATACGTATTTTGAATTCTTAAATTTAAAACATCGTGCCTTGCTAGCATTTGTCTTGTTCCAAAAGACATGCATACAGTTTTAGTACAATTTATTTTCAACTTATTTCTATTCATCCATTTACTCACTTTGGTAAGTTCGGAATTCAAAGTTGTCTCAACAACTTTTGGATCTTTATCAGAGAAATATAAAACAGTATCATCTGCATAAAAGTTAAAAGCACATTTGTCAAATACAGAAGCTAAGTCATTAATAAATAATACAAAGAGAATTGGCCCAATCAAACTCCCCTGGGGCACCCCGTTGTTAATAGAATATTCATCCGAAAATGTATTATTTAAAAACTTAGTGATTTTTCTTTTCGACAAATAACTTGAAAACCAGTCCAAAGATTTACCAACTATACCAAGCCGAGCTAGCTTAGATAAAAGTAGCTCGTGATTGACCATGTCAAAGGCTTTATGTAAATCGATGAATACCGCCCCGGTAAAATGTCCGTTATCCATGGCTTGGAGCCAGTCGTCAGTCACTTTCAACAATGCCGTTGTGGTTGAGTGCTTAGCTCTAAATCCTGATTGCTCAAGTACTAACATTTTGTTTACTTGAATGAACTTAAGTAGCTGAATTAGGACGATTTTTTCGAGGATTTTAGAAATACAAGGAAGAAGAGAAATTGGTCTATAGTTATCAGGATTTGATTTGTCCCCTTTTTTATGTAGAGGGATTACCTTAGCTATCTTCCATGATGTTGGTATTTCACCATCTAAAATCGACTTATTAATTAAATATGTTATAGATTCGATCAATTCGTTTACACAAGTTTTCAAGATAAATGTGGATATACCATCAACACCAACAGATTTCTTGTTTTTTAACTTCAGTATTACCTTTAAAACATCATCTTCATTTACTGTATGAAAAATTAACAAATTATCAGGATTAGAAGTATTAACAGAATAGTTTGCATGTTGTTCGGACAAATCATTGATTAAGTCATTCGCTACATTTGCAAAATGAAAATTGAATTTATTAGCAGCAGTCCGGGTGTCATTAGAATGAATGGGAATAGTTGATGAAGAGCTGACATTTGTAGTAAGTGATTTTAAAACCTTCCAAGATTGAGTTCTGTTTTGACATTCATATAATTTGTCAGTAAAATGTTTCTTTTTAAACTACCCCCCGGACGACTACCCTCCGGACAACTACCTACTGGAACAACTACCCCCAGATAACTACCACCCGATACAACTACCCCACAGACAACTACCCCCTACGACAACCATCCTCTAGGACGACTACCCCCGGACAACTATCCTAGGGGGTAGTTGTGCAGCCAATGCCAATGTTGGCTTTTGTAGGCTTTGTCGTGTTGATTAAAAATACGCACAGCCAGCCGGCCCTTGTATTGTTATTATTAATTAATCAATTAATTAACGGTCACTGTATTTATTGAAAATTGGAGCTGAATTGATGTTATCGTAATTAATCTAACTTTCACACATGGTGGGCTCTAAAATTACCTTCATAGCAATTTTTGGTTCTAAAAGGGCACTAGAAATGCCATAGATAAGAACAATGACCATGCACTTTGGAGTCATTTGCGGTCTGAAAGTACAAGTCCACTCCAAACAAAAAATTACTTTCAATAGAAGCAGAAAAATCAGACAAACCAATTAAAAGAGGTTTGAGCAAAATCGGATAACTAATAAGAAAGTAGCTAAGTAAGAGTAACTGAATCATCTGCTACTCTAATTGACAATATCTTTAGTAACTTGCAACCTTTTCCTTTATCTACTATTGTAGTGTCAGACTTGTCTGACCATTTTCCTGTGTATACTACAATTCCTTTGGGAAAAAACCCTGTAGTCACCCAAAAGAATATTTATGTTAGAAGAAACACCCCAGAAAATATTAATCAGTTTAGAGAGGCATTATTGGCGACAAACTGGAGTGATGTTCTTTTGAATCAGTGTGATGAGAGTGCCTTCGATATTTTCATGAATAGGTTTTTATCGCTGTATGATGCTAATATTCCAGTAGTAAAGCGTAAAAACAATCGTAGAAAAACCCCACGTTTGCCGTGGGTCACCAATGCTATGCTGAAATCGATAAATAAGAAAAATGAGCTGTTTTATAAGTATAGGAAAGCAGGGACGGAAGCTCTAAAAAAGAAATATTCCGTTTACAGAAATACTCTGACTTCTCAACTGCGTGCAGCCAAAAAACAATACTATTTTGCACAGTTTCAAGCAACTTACAATAATATCAAGGGCACGTGGAAGGTGATAAGAAATGTATTTCAAAAAACATCTAAAGTAACAAGTATAATACAAATGAATATAGATGACCAAATGGTTGAAGATAAAAATATTATAGTGGAAAAGTTTAATGAATATTTTTGTAATATTGGTCCGAATCTGAAAAAAAATATTCCAAACAGTCAAACTGATTTTCATGATTACTTAGGAGAACGTAACATGCAAAGTTTTTTTCTGGTGCCCACAAATGACGAAGAATTGCTTGGTATTGTTAAAGCCCTCAAGAACAAGAAAAGTCCTGGGTATGATCATATTGGGAACGAACTTATTAAGCAAGTTATTGTCGGTATCCTTCAACCACTAGTTCATATTTTTAATTTGTCTATGTCAAGCGGAGTTGTACCGATAAACATGAAGATCGCAAAAGTTGTACCAATTTTTAAAAAAGGTGACTCTCAATTACTGACAAATTATCGTCCGATTTCTTTGTTAACGTGTTTTTCAAAAATTCTGGAAAAAATTATTTATGTAAAAACTATAACATTTTTAAACAAAACATGTGTCTTCAGTAATTATCAGTTTGGTTTTCGGGAGAAGCATACAACAACACATGCAATTTTACACCTTATAGATAAACTTGCTTCTGCCTTAGATAGTCGCTTACACACCATCGGTACATTTTTAGACTTTTCCAAGGCCTTTGACACTGTAGACCATGAAATTCTCTTAAGTAAATTATGTCATTATGGTGTCAGGGGAGTCGCCTTGGATTGGTTTAGAAGTTATCTTACTGATAGAAAACAATATGTGTCCTTAAATGGAATTGACTCTAGCCCCCAAAAAGTAACATGTGGCGTTCCCCAGGGCTCCATTTTGGGACCACTTTTATTCATCTTGTATATTAATGATTTTCAACGCTCATCAAGTGTATTATCATTCATATTTTTTGCTGATGACTCAAGTGTATTTTTTTCTCATAAATGTCCACAAATATTGTTGAATACTGTTAATGAAGAGTTTCGAAAAGTAATGAAGTGGATTAATGCTAATAAGTTATCCTTGAATCTTCAGAAAACTAATTATATACTGTTCAGTAATTCAGTTAATATTTTGCCGGGCGAAGTGGCATTTAATAATAACCCAATTGAGAGAGTAACTTCAACAAAATTTCTTGGGATATACATAGATGAGAAACTGAATTGGAAAACTCATGTGGACAAATTAAGTAAAGTGGTGTCAAGTAATACTGGTGTTATTTATAAGTTGAGATCATGTATACCTCAAGAGGTATTGTTCATTTTGTACTCTACTCTTATTTTATCATATATTAATTATGGTATGTTGGCATGGGGCAAATCATTAAAAACTCAAATCCACAGGCTCTTTGTTGTACAGAAGCGGGTTATTAGAATAATTTGTAAAGCGAATTATCGTGCACATACAAATCTACTTTATTATGAAAACGGTATTCTAAAACTTGAAGATCTCTATTCAATGCAACTTGGAACGCTCATGTTTAGCATTCACTCTGGGGACCTCCCTCCTGCCCTTGCTCAAATCTTTAGAAGAAATAACCAAATTCACAGCTATAATACTAGACAGGCTTCTGCTCTCCATTTACCATATGCAAGGACAACATTCACTCTGAATACTCTAATGTCCACTGGCCCCAGGTTCTGGAATTCACTTGATACTACTATAACAAATGCTTCAAGTATCTCAGTTTTTAAACGTAGACTTAAGTCATATTTACTTCACAAGTATGTCGATGACACATGAATGTGTTATCAAGCTTCATTTTTCGTGTACTGTAGCATATTAAACTCTACTCTCGATCTATTTTTTGTTATTTCTTGACTTTGACATAATCCCCTTCTAGCTATCCCTTTTTTTTCTTTTTTTTTTTTTTTTTTTTTTTTTTTCTCTCTTCTTCTTTCTCATCTGTACATATACCATATATTCCTACTTGTCGTTCTTGACCTCTGCACTCAGAGAGCAATAACTCATCAATGTCTCGACTTGGTGTCAGCGTGGGTTTGTCCATATTAGATCGCCCTCCCATGGGTGGGTTGATTTTTTGCTCATATGATACATTTTTTTTCACTCACACGGTGAGTTTGTTAGCTCACCCGGTGTGATGGGGATGTGCGCATCTTCAGGTATACTTGTTGTAGTCATCCATGCTGTGGTCGATGCATCGTTGGGTAGTTTTTCTCTGAGAGTATTTTGTAAATAGTTTTATATATTCCATATTTGTTGTTGTATTCATGAATCAGTTATCTTTGTCACACCATATGAGGGGGCCTTAACTTAACAAGCTGTGCTTCAACCAAGGTCTCCTCGTCTTTCTCTATTCTACATTGTACTGTTATTGTACTGTTATGATTATACTCTATTATATTTTGTCACATGTGTTTTCTGGAAGACAAATAAACTTGAAACTTGAACTTGAAGTTAATGAAAACCATAAAAGATAAGTTCTTTAACTTTATATGGAAGTATACGCCACATAGAAGAAGGGGGCTTAAAATGCCAGATATCGAGATTTTTTTTAAAACATGTTACTAAAGTTAACATGGTTTCGAAGAATGGTTTTAAGAATATGTAATGATGTTAATCATTTAATGCAATCAGTTTTAACGAAACCATTCGTAGTAGGGTTTGGTGATGAATATTTGTCGACATTGTCTAATGAAGTTGATAATCCTTTTTGGAGACATGTATTTCACGCTCTGTCTATGTTGAGTCGTGCAGAGGGAGAAGATTGGTTAACTTATCCGTTGTGGAGAAATAGTTCGATACAAACTGGACAAAAATCTGTATTTTGTAAATCTTGGTATGAAAAAGGCATTAGATGTATATATGACTTGATTGATGATAATGGAAAACTAAATTATTTGTCTTATTATTCTGTAACTCAAGCTATAAATTGTCAATATCGAATGTATATTGACAAATTTGAGGGAAAAATGTAGTAGATCCCCTAATGCCGTCACATAGCAAAATACTAGTACATGACATAAAAGGTTGTCAATATATTTACAAAACTTTTCTTGGAAAAAAGTTGTGTATCTTTAATATGTCTGAAATGGAAACGACTTTTAGATTATACCCCTGTCAAAGAATGCAGACAATATAGGATGACATTTCGTTTTACTCCAGATATCGGTTTAAGATATTTTCAGTATAGGCTAAGATAGTAAATAGGATTCTGTATTTAAACAAGCAACTGTATAAGATGAAAATAGTGAGTAATGTTAAATGTTCGTTTTGTAAAAAAAAAGAGCTGGAAGATATTGTACATTTCTTTTATGATACTGAAATCAGTAAATCAATCTGGAATGAAACGGTGAAATGGATAAATGAAGGTTCTCGAGTACAGATAGATTTTAATTTAGAATATGTAATGTTTGGTTTTGAAGACAAAAGAAGCGATGCTTTAATTTGCATGGTGACTTTGATTAAGCATCAGCTATTTTTACAAAAGCCTAATAACAAATTCCAAATTTTAGTTCTTTAAAGAAGAAAATTATTCAATATTATGAAGACGAGAGATATTCTTTCTATATCTGGTATGTATAATAATTTTTGTTACTAAATGGCAGTCACTTTAACATTTGTTTGTATTAACAAAGTTAAAGAGTTAAAGAAAGATTTCATTTCATTGATCTGTAAAATGTTTTAAATGACTCAATAAAATAGCCTATGGAGGGCTAAAACATTTACATTCACAAGCCGTCAAACCAGTTAAAAAGAAAACTGCACCAAACTTCTCAGCCCATGATCACACACACACACTCACACACGCACGCACACACAATCAGTTTTCATGTTAAAATATACTTACACAAAGCTATAAGTATGTCATTAGGGTTCAAATTTTTCCGACAGGGTCCAGAGATTTTTCCGAACCACCACCACCCCCCCCCCCCCCCGCCCCCCCCCCCCCCCCCCGGCTAGGAAGAAAAAAATCCTTCAAATTGCCAATCTTGCTCTCAATAACTTTCGATGGGTTTTCCTTACCTAACCTAGCATGCCTATTCTCTTTGTCAAATGATATCTCTCAGCGATATTACCGATCCATGAGTGTTTGATCGCTTGACACATATACCAACATGTGAAAGGTCAGAGGTGGCCTTTTGACACTATACACCGTCACAACATTCACACAATGCCTTGCGAGATCATTGTGACGTCATATAACATGAGGTTAACTCACTGTTCTACTTTCATTCTCTATTCTCACGTTACGTGTCTTAAAACTATTCTTCATCATCATTTCAAACATAACACACTCTGATTCAAAATGTATTCAGAGAGCAAACATGCTGTGTTCGAGATTGTTGAGGGATCGTAACGGAAACTGGAGAAGGGAGATCCTATTAAAACTGGAGGGAATTGCTGTCTTGCAGTACTTCACTTTTAAAGTCCCATTTTAACAATACTAAGTGGCAACCAAAACATTTTGAATCGGGCATAGATTTATCTCAAAACGTTTGAAAAGAAATTAGACAAAAGGAGAGTTTTTGCACATCTAGAACTACTTAAAATGTATGGACGTACAATCTGGTTTGCGAAGATATGGCAATTAAAGATATGAAAATCTGAACTAACGTCATCTTCCCAATGTTGGTTCTGAATGATGTTAAAAATAAATAATAACCGGAATTTATGTGCATTGTAGCCTTCTAGTCAGAATTAAATCCGAATCGGTTTCAAATCGTAGACAATCACACAACTGGTCTGTATTATTATCTGAGCTGATTTAACTTTTTCTTTACCAAAGAAGCTTGAAATCCATTAATGCTTAACATTTAGATTTTATGAAGCATAATGATCCTCGATTATTATAATTTCTTTTAAGTTTGCATGTTAACAGGATCGTAGTCAGATCGTAAAGTGTGCGATGGGCTTTACTGGTGCTAATTCTTGGCAAGAAATACTTTTTTTTTCTTGCCATTGATAATACTTTGCGGGAGGTTCTTTAGTCGTATCCGACTGCCATTAAAACACATGTGTTATCCCGTCTTAAATTTTCAGATTTTTTACTGATATCTCGAGACACAAGTATAATGAATTATAGTATATTATTTTTAGCGTGATGTGTGATAATTCTAAGGAGGGCGATGCTCAGTGGGAATATGAGCCCCGTTTTTTGAACAGGTGAATGAGAATAAATCACGGCGGAGTTGAGTTGAATATATTCAGTGGTGCCACTATTTTGTATCAACGTCTCCAACAGGAATAGAACGGAAAACTACATGAAAAAGGGAAAAGAAATCAGAGAAACAAGTTAATTTCAGAAAGATGAAATACACATCAAAGAAAACTTGTGAATGTTGCAGAAAAACAAATCAAAATCAGTAATGATTTGCAATTGTCGACATTACATTATGAGAAACATAGTAGGTCCATGCATATACACACTTAGCTCTCGCCTGAAAAAGGGGGGGGGGAGAGTGTGTTCTATCTATATAGAATTCGACAAGGACTACAAATCGAAGTGCTTTGAATTCAGTCGAAAAATATAATCGACTGAAGCCTCCCATAGTTGTTATGGTGATAAATAAGTTTGTAGGTTTACTGCGCTTCGTACGAAAACAAATTTAGAGGCATTAAGGCATAATATGGTATAATAAGGGTATGATTAAACTGCCCGAAATCATGATGAAAAACTTCACGGAGTAGTGGTCTGTTTGGAGCCAGAGCCCAGAAGGGTGTTAATTAACGCGCTCTTGCTCCTGAACAGGTGCGTATGATTCTCACGAAATGAGTTGAACATAAATTTATTTATCGCATAGTCTGCATATGACTTTCAATATTATATAATTATTTTTCGGGTTCGTAAATATGAGATTTACAGAATTCTTCTTCTTTTTTCGTTTGTTGTTTGTTTGTTGTTTCTTTGTTTGTTTTTTGTTTTAGTACAGAAAATGTTATATATTTTATGCTATCTCTCTCTCCCTCTCTCTCTCTCTCTCTCCATCTCTCTCTCTCTTTCTTTCTCACACACACACACACATACACACAGGTCATTCTCATTGCACACTCCCTCCCTCATAAGAGAAGCTGCACAGCTGGGAGAGATGTAGAGAAGGAGGGCAGGATAAGATCAGAGGCCGGAAGGAGAAAGGTCGGGATGATAATGTGATGGCTGAGATCCAAAACAGTGATGATGCTTAGTAGGTCATGCAAGGTCCCTGTCCCTGTTTTTGTTTAGTTTCTTTCTTTTTAGTAATAAATCATGGGTATATGGGTACATAAAGGTCTATCCAATATCTAGAGAGAATATCTGGTCAGAAAGTATAGCAGAGCAATCTTTCGCACTCAAATAAATTTAATACACCTGTATCCAACAGACTCCCGCCCATTTTGAAGGCTTATTGAAAGAGTAGTGGATTTGACTTTCAAACAGCCTGCCCGTGCGTGTGACTGATATTAGGGACTTTTAGATTTGCACGTTGACAGCTTTGACTGCAACGTGTGACGTCATTTTAAGGCACTGCGCATGCGTTACGACGTCTCAGTCGGCGATCGATAATGCGTCAACCTTGATTTTCCTAAATCTAGTACATACATATTGATATTTATATAGCGCCTTTACATGCTCAAGGTACTAGTATGCCACGTGTGCATAAAATATACAGTTCCTCACGTAGACAAAGGAACATCCCTTCCCTGCTATTATGTAAAAATGTGTAGAACAGGTGTCACATGCATATTCACCTGTTCTACACATTTTTACATAATAGCAGTGAAGGGATGTTCTTTTGTTGAGGGTAGAATGAGGAACTGTATATTTTGTCCTCTTTCTTTGTCCGTGATCAGTGATGTTCATAATGTTACTTCCTGCATGCATGTATATCGTCGAACTCACAACCCCTGGTGCAATCTAAAAGATTTCTAATTGTAGTCAACATGGGCAGTTAAAGTGACTTGGTAACATTGTTGAAGGTTGATGAAAAAAATTGCTTAATTTTTGTATAAAATGTTACTTATTATATACCTCACTTAAGTAATCCAGCCATCTGATTGGTCGAAATTGCATTCATAAACTTCAACTGTTCCTGTAAAATTCCCGGTAACCATGCTTAAAACATTTCAATATTTTTAATAACCATGGTTATTAAAAAAATAAGTCAGTCTCCATGGTTACCCCATAGGTTTACATGTTAAAAAATGGTTTGAGCGATGGAGGATACCATACGTGTGCGAAAAATTGGTCGGCAATTTCAATACAATTGAATCTCGATCGATCTTACCGACAATTTTATCTTGCATTGTTGACATGAAGACGAAAATAAACTCTCAAAAACAAAAAAACAACATCTGCCGATAGATCTTGATCTAAGTTCGTGCCAATATGCATTGCAAAAGTAAAAGAAGGGTCCGTTTCATGGAGCTTTTGCGAAGCATCCCTCACGCGGATCCGTTTTCAATCCATTTTAATGTATATATTAGAAAAAACTGCCAAGCATGTTAACGACGCGTGATAGCTGAGTGGTCTAAGCGTTGGTTTTCGATACACCTCTTGTTGTACGCAATAGTTCGAATCCCGTCTTCGACAAAAATGTAAAATATTTTTTATTTTTTATTTTTTAGTCTATTTTTTTTCGGCATATAAAAGTATTAATGACTGCTTTAATATTCGAGAAATAGTTGTTTTCATACGCTCTCGGGAAGGTTACAATTGGGCTATTCCCCTCGGCAAGCCTCGGGGAATAGCACATAACCTTCCCTTGAGCGTAATAAAACAACTATTTCTCTCAAAGCAGTCATTAATACTATACTATATTCCTTCTACTGTACTAACCCTCTGACAGGCAAAAAATCCTGAAAAAATTCTCAAACCACGAAGATATCTATGGTTTTCTTTGAAGGCGTCGATGTGAGGCACCCTCTAACAGTGATTAACAGTAAATTCTCCCAACCATTTTTGAATTTTCCCAACCGTTTTTCCATGAAAAAAAGGCATAAAACAGGCTATAACAAAATCTGTCAACACTTAAATGTCTGGAATGGAATGTAGAGCCATTTTATTGCTTTGTGAGATTTCCATTCACCTCAATTATTGTTCTATAGATCTAAATCTAGACCAAGTTGGGAGAATTAAGGAATCGATCAGATCACTTTTTTCCAATTTGTACCATGAATAATATATGGTCCGTTTTCACTCAAATTTTCAGATTATCTTTAATTGTACATCTAGCATTGAAGTCACTACCTTAGAACCACTATTTCTCATCTGAACAATGTTACCTAGTCCTGTACGTTGACACGCATGATCAGTCGGCGTTCGTCGTGACCTCGTCCACTCATTCTAAAAGTCCCTATTTATAGAATTTGGCAACCACCCGATCGAATGAATGATGAGAGGAAAGGGTATAGTGGAGAGCAATGGGTAGGTCCATGCATATACTGTTATACAGTACACTCGCTCCGGTCTGTGGGACTAGGAATTTGACCTCTCTCTGGATCTGTTTGTGAAAGTCTTCTCACCGTATTGATGTCAAGCCTTTCGAGAGTTGTTACGTGGTTAGACGTATAGCTGCTGGTAGGTATTCGTTGCAGACTGGCTGGTTTGTTGGTGAGTTGATTCATAAATAACTCCATGGTTGATTGTACAAATACAATTTGTACTTTCACGCTGGTTTCTTACTCTAGAATATTCGGTCGATGATAATACTTCAGACAAACTCCTTGTATCAGTTGTGATATTTAGGTGCTATCATCCTTGGCCCTACAAAGTTACATCGAAATACTTTTAATTCTGATTGGTGTGTATTAGCTCTGTTGAATGAGGTGAGTATATTAATTATTATAATAGAGTAGCATTTCGAGAATGATTTTCAAGCAATGTGATGTGAGATTATCATGAGACTCTGTATTCGTCATGTCCTCGTGTGTGGTCTGGTCATGTGGAATAAAAATGCGTAATATTTATAGTATTAGAGTATATAAGTCGTGATGCATATATATCATAACGTGCAGGCTAGGTAGGATGATTGAGTGTAAGATTTTATTGACTCTATATCTATCCCCTCTCGGGGTATGAGAGTACAAACATATTTATATACAACTTAGTATTAATATAACAAATAGTTATTATTTTATCCCCGAAAACAATCGCTCCCAATACACTCATATACGGTACGGTATGTGCAGTCAGGCAGTCAGTGTTTAAATTATGTGTGATATATACCATGTATATACTGAACTGCTGCCGCACAGTTCTGTTGAAAAATATATTGTTCCACCTTTTCTTCGAGTCCTTCAATGCCCTTGAAAATCAACGATAAATTGTTACATGAGTTCATACTTAAAATTCACATGTGAAATGGACTTGATGTTGTAATTGAGTATAAGTATGATTTTGTGATGGTGAGTTTAATTCATGTTTATTTTGTCTAGCTAATTCCCAATGAGTTTAGGTGATTTATTACCATGTAATAATGTATACTTTACAACTACTTTATGTAAACTATATGGAGATGACCTGGTTTTCCTCTATTTGACCCTTGCGTTGTGATAAGATTGTGATAGGCCTATCTTTGTACGAGCATAGTACGTAGGTCCCTGCCTCCCTGGTATGATCGAGCTCCAAATGTCTTACTTACTGTATATAATCATCTGTCATCCACTTCGCAATAGTCTTATGGTCTATTTGGTGGCCTGGGGCCCGTTCCTACAAACCGTCATAAGTCTAACTTCTTGACTAAATCAGCGTTAGTGAGCAACTTGTCCGCTACGTGTTTCACCAAGCCCTCTTTGCCAAGATCAACGACAACATCCTGACTAAGGAGTTATGACGCCTCTGACACCGTCGTATCTCTGTCATAACTATTTAGTCGATGGGCAGCGCCATCACATGTCATTTAGTGGGTAGACTATGGCTGGCAAAAAAGGACAATAAATCCTACAACTATGATTTTTCAACAAATTCACTTAAACAGTGAGTTATCGTTTTTTGTATTTGATAATCTCATGAAAATATGCCATGTTTGTATTTAAGGATTTTTCCACTTAAATAAACTGATTATACACCTTTATTTTCTACATTGGAAAATCGTCGAAGGGATAGCTATTTTGCCACAGCAGGCAAGCCATAGTTTGAAGTGTATTCTTTAGTTTTCAGACCCATATTGCTTTCGAGATAAATTCTATCTTCAAATGTGTAAAATGCACAGTTTAAAAGATGTGTTTTAACCTTTGGAATGTTGAAGTTTTGTCATTTGATTATTCAACTGATACCTAAAACATTGGACACAAACTTCATTACATCGTATTTTTCTAAGAATAATATATTGGTGTATTTTTATAAACTATCAAACTAAAATATCCGGGGGGTACCCATCTCAAGAAACAAACTGATTCACCGGTCATGTAATGAAATACTCACAATTATATGTTACAAGTACTTATATTGTACAATCTACACAAATTTGGAAGTATATTGCATCTCTTATTTCTTGGTATCATTTTCAATCTTTTTCATTACTAATTCATTTAAATAATTGCATTTTCCCTAATATTAATTTTGTAATAATCCGGTGGTATTGCGACTAAGGCTAAGTTTTGGCTCCTCTTCTCGCCGATAGTATCGATCTCACGAGATACTAGCTAGTAAGCTCTTCGTGAAACGGTTTAGGAAGATCAGAGACATCTCCGTAGTTGGCGGATAAAGTTATGACTGTCTTGTCGTTGGTTTCTAGGAACGAGCCCCAGATGCCGATATTGATTATACAGTGCGTCACACACAAAAAACGAAACTGAGAATTATCGATGTTTTATCATAACTTAATTACGATTAAAATTAACAAATAACACATATTTGTAAAGTTTAGATCCTCCTCTTTCGTGTGATGCAACTCGTATATGATGCATTTTTCACGTATAAGAGTGATTGAATACAATTTGAAGAAAGGGTATCATGAAGTCCTTTGGCGAACAGTATCTGAATTTAAAGAGAAATCGTATTTCCAGAAAGTTCATTATTGCCCTTTCATACGACACGTCAATCAGGAGAAATGAACCGGGGAAAACAAAGCTCTGTTTATTTAAAGTAATGCTTGCATTTCCATAATTTTATTAAACGAATCCGTTCCACTGACTGTCTGGCTTGTCTGCTCTATAACAACAAAGACGACGAAAGACTTCATGCATGGCTGATCGTCAAAGAAACGAAGTTAGTTGTTTGTTGTTACGGCAGGCAGCCAGTGAAAACGAATTCGTTAAATAACAATTATGGAAATGCAAGCATTCCTTTAACAAACAGGACTTTGTTATTCCTGGCTCATTTTGCCTAATTGAGGTGTCATATAAGAGGGCAGAAAATAAACTTTCTGGAAATGTGATTTTTCTCTTTGAAATTCAGAAACCGTTCTCCAAATGAATTTTTGGTACCCTTTCTTCAAATTGTTTGTAATCACTTATGGTACAACTGGTATTCCAACTGGTACCAGTTTCAATTCTTAACGTTGCTTATGTTATGTAGATGGTGAGTTTTCATCATGACATCGTGAGGGAAACAAATGTAGTTGAGATGGAAGCGTCACTAAACATGTATATGGAAAAATCACTATTTTATGATGAAACATAAGATGTTCACGAAGGACCTCCATGTCTAAAAGACACAACATTTGACCATTCCGTGGTTTGCGGATTATTTGTGATCTTATATGCTAATTGCAAAGTTGATCTCATGGTTAAATGATGTCATTTCATTTTGAAAAAGTGTTCGAGAAAGACGCCATTACATCAGTCAGTAAACCGATTCACTTCAAACACGATCGCAACTTTTTTCGAAAAATCAAGTCAAACCCTATTTCAATACCCTATTGTATGTGCCTCAGAAATTATGTTCGGATTACGTCATACTCCATGTCACGTCCACACATTTCAATAGGTGTCTCACAAGGCTAGTGGAATTGCCTTGGGTCCTAGGATGATTTTTCGAAAGTAGTTGCTATCGTGTTTTGATTCCAGGCCAGTTTCCTTATATCCTCTGAGTAACTGGGTAGCATGTACATTTTGTATCAGAACATGAATATTGTGAAGGGGTGACAATCACCAGTACCATGATTCTGAAACATAATGAGACAATATGTCCCTGATGTGAATCTATTGGTCTTTACACGATTGTGGGGGTGGGGGGGGGGGGGGGGTCAGGTACCAGGTACATGCATATAAAAACTGTTTCCCCTCTCTCTCTCTCTCTCTATCTCTCCTCCTCCTCCTCCTCCTCCTCTCTCTATCTCTCTCTCTCTCTCTCTATCTCTCTCTATCTCTCTCTCTCTCTCTCTTTCTCTCTCTATCTCTCTTTCTCTCTCTCTCTAATCGAAGCTGATACCATGTCTCAAGATGAAATAAGGAATAGACCAGATGAGATTGAGATGGACGAGGGAGCATCATCATCATCATCGGAACCGATCGTTCTTGGTAGGAATGTTGGTCTCCCTGGATGCATTGGCATGGTGATGGGTATCATTATCGGTACTGGTATCTTCATTTCTCCAGCAGGTAATTATCGTCAAACCTTTTTCTTCATTCGCATCTTGCAAATAATTGTATTCTTTAAATATATCTGGATTACTTGTTTTATGATTAGCTGACCTCGCTTTTATTTATCCTTCCCCTGGATAGAAAGTATTGATATTAGTTTGTAAATGGTCTACACAATAGTTTCAATCATATAGTACTTAAGTGAATGATTATACAATTTCCTTACTAAAACTCTTAAGAATTAAACGTACATAGGATTAAGAGCTATTAAGAGCTATTTAGTTTTGAGAAATACAGCAAGAGGCTATGGAGGGACAATGAATATTTGAAAATATTGTTAGAAATCTAAATTAATATTTTTATCTACACAATAATATTTTGTAATAATAATTTAATAATAATAATATTCCGCATTTATATAACGCCCAATACATCAATTCAACGATGTGTCTAGTAAGCGCTTCAAAGATATATATTAGTGCCTGAATAACATGTTTGATGGCGTTAGATTTACTTGTATATGTGAATGTGATCCCCAGTGAACTGTACACTAAACCAAAGTAATGAATGGCCCATGAATATCTATATACCTAGTTCTCATTTAGCACTAAATTATCCATCACGAAACTCGAACGAAAACACCCTTAAAACGAAATGATTTGTAATGATGACAGGTGGTTGTCGACCGAGTGATCTCCTTCTGTTTTTATCAAAGGAGAATCACGTACTGCACCACCCACATAAACAACACCACACGACGTTGTTGGGTTCAAAGATGATTTTTTTTTATTGATGCCGTTTGTTCGACGAGACCAACACGACACCGACAATAGACTAAACAATAACTTAAAGGTATAGGCCAGTTTTGGAAATGCCCCCTCTCGAAAAATGAAATTGAAGCTCTTATTACCAATCATGTGAAATAATTATTTTTTGACTAATACATGTACGTGATGATACAAAATTTAGCCGGGAAACCGCCTACTAATATATATTTGGTAAATTATCATATCGATCTGGCCTGGATAGGTATCGCGAATTCACTTCAACATTGAACATTAGGGCACATATTTCTTCTCTTTTGCAAATTTAGGTTGAAGTCTTGCCATCTAAACGTCTGCATGTAGGCAATATTTAAACAATATTTAATGGCTATTTTGCACCCAAAACTCTTGAACCGCAATTTTACCACTACATCTATATCTTTAAATAACCCCCGAACGGCCCATATTTTGTTTGATGATAAGTATTGAGAAAGAGGTTAACAACCCTCTAGAGATCTCCGCTGAATGTATCACCTGTTGTTGATTCATGTCTAAATTTGTTAAGAGTGAGGTATTAGGATATTTGAAGGGGACAAGGAGGCGATTCTTCCAATACTCATCTAAAAAAACATTTCAGTGAATTGTGATTTTGTGGCGTTATCAGTTAACAGCAAAAGTGCGGACAAACGAACACAACGAGAATTGTTGACAAGGGTAAAATCTGGTTTAGACAATTCCGACAAAGGTTTCAAAATTCAGCAGACACCGAAAAGAATGGTCATTGATTTAGGAATAAGCCGACAAAGCTTCAAAGTAATCACATTTTCCATGAGAATATTCTAACAATATTTATGTGTCTTCTCAACTCTTCTGAGTAGATCCCGTTGACCTGTCAACTGATACTATCATTTTGTATCATTATTATTATCATCCTATTTTATCAGGTGTTCTGGCTGGATCAGGTGGGTCAGTAGGTCTCTCGTTAGTGATATGGGTCATTTGCGCTTCAATAGCAACATGTGGAGCTATGTGCTATACAGAACTCAGTCTTACCTCTGGCAAGTCCGGGGGAGAGTTTATCTTCATACTGGAACACTTTGGACCGGTCCTAGCCTTCTTGAGAATGTGGACCATCTTAGCTATCATCATGCCTTGCATCTCAGCTATTCAGGGGATCACCATAGCCAACTATCTAACCACACCGTTCTTCTCTGATTGTGAGCATGTACCGGTCGATGCCATCAGACTTATAGCTGTCGTAGTCATCTGTAAGTTTCTCGATGCCGACAGGGCAGTTTATAATCTATTATTCCAATGAAAATTATTCTTACCGCTTGGAAGGGCCAAGGGGTCGTGAAGTACTCTTATTCAGGTATGCATGTTTATTTCCCCCATCTCTGATCCGTCATCTGTCCCTCTTTCCCCCTCTTTTTTTCGTTCAATTTGATCGATGGGGGTTGACTTGAGTTACTCTGTCGATTGGAGTAAGTGTCGAACTTATTGCTTGAAAAAAAAACGCTTATCCCGACTATGTTTATCTTAATTGTCGTTTCAATCGGTGTGTACTCTTATGACTACATATTTCTCCCGTCATTACTTGATAACGACGTATATCCAAAAATTCTTTATAAAAAACAAATCTCTTATGGTTTTTTTAATCATTTATTGTTGATTTGTTTTATCTTCTGTTGTATAGTTGGTTTGGTCTTTATCAACTGTGTCAGTGTGAAATGGTCTTCTCGTCTTATAAACACACTGACCATCACAAAGGTTATTGGTCTGTTGGTCCTCATCATCACCGGACTCGTCTACATATGCAGAGGTGAGTTTTACACTATGATTGAATTTAAATTAACTCGTTTCCATAATTTCTATTATTTTGCGCCGGATTCGGTCATTTCTCCAATTTACAGTAAGGGTATTTTACCGACATCGCTACCAGTGCTACCAATGATGTTCTTGCACGTTAAGAACCCACTGCGCTATTCGTATAAGAATAGGGGGAAACCCCTGTGTAGTGGTCCACCTGGACACCCCAAATCAGTTATACCGGGAGGAGATCGAGACTCGAGGGCTACAGTGATTAAGTTTATTTTTCGCCTCCCAGGCACAGGTGACGCCGAATACTTAATAATAAGTATAATAATTTATTGTCCTTTTCAGGAAATTTGGTTTCCACTGGTTACAGAGTATTACAATACAAATATATACATTAAATATTACAGGCGTGTATAATTTAGCCATTTCCGGTTCCTGTAACCAAGCATCATCACGAACGAATCATCAGTGGGTGGTGCATTGTGGGACATGGCTGTCGATGCATCAGGACATTGTGAGCAGCAGATGGCAGTATTCATTAATCTGAAGTAGTGTCAGTAGATAACCCTGCCTTTAAAATACATTCAAATTCTCTGCATGTGTATATACACATTTATTTTTATGTGATTATGAGAATACCAATAAATTATTCTAACTTAATCAAATTGCGATTTTCTTTGTATAATTTTGTTGGTATAATGTTATGAATCCTTCCATTCTAACTACACGCCATATAATGATCGAATTAAACTTGCTTTCATTAAGCAGACCTGAAGACCATTCCAAATAGATGCATTGGAGCATACTTTTAATTCAGACTTACGTAACGTCAATACCCTGAAATGAAAAAATAAATAATTAATGTTTATTCATGCAAAAAATGAATTGCGGCCCTGAGGCTGAATTATACAAAACTCGTTACAAATTTATTTACACAATAAAATGACACACTTTAGGTGGAATTGCGACAATATATAAAACATTATTTCTGTATGCCATGAAATTAATGATTATAATTCACACGTGAATGTGAAAGAACATAAGCATTTTTCTATCCATCTTTTTCCCTCCTATAATACAGGCAACACAAGCAACCTGACTAATGCATTTGCCATTCCAATGGACGTCAATATACCTATGGCTATTTACAGTGGAATATTCGCGTTCGGAGGATGGTAGCTATTCGTTTTGGGTTTTGCTGTTATTAGGGACTTTTAGATTTGCACGTCGACATAGTGGACTGCTACGTGTTACGTCCTTTTAAGGCACTGTGACCTCCTTTTAAGGCACTGCCATTGCCTTAAAAGGACGTCACACGTAGCAGTCCACTATGTCGACGTGCAAATCTAAAAGTCCCTATTTATCTTTTTTCAAGACGTATCATGCAGTTGATATAAGGGAAGCCCTAAAAGGATTTTAGTTTCAATAAATGCTGGTTCTCATAAAAGGAGATAATTGTGGGAAGCTGATCGAAGAAAGATGAGCAAAATGTGGTTGTGTGATCAGCGGGAGGGGGGGGGGGTGTCGTGGCTTAGCGGTTCATTCACTTGACTCACAATTCAAAGGTTTAGGGTTCGAATCCCAGCCCGGCACTAACGACCTATGGCAAAACATCAATCCATAGTGTGTGCCAGCAATCCTGAATCTGATGACCTGGGTAATAATTTACATGTATCTTTATAGCGCCTAGAGACATCGCCGATATATTAATCGCTATAAACCCAGAATATTATTATTATTTTGATTGCTGTGTTAAGTAAGATTAATGTCCAACGAAAAAGACTTCCCATAATCAGTTTTACTTAAGTCACCTTTATTACACAGACCTATTTTGTCTTATAAAAACTTATATAAATGTAAATATACCTTGTGACAGCGACACGATGAATTGATTAATTTGATTTTACTAATTGACACGTACAAATTTCTCTTTGTATCAATGTCTTAAATCTCAATTAACGGTGTCATCAATGTTTTTTCTATAGGGAGAGTATTGCTATGATTGTTGAAGAGATAAAGAATCCAGAGAGGTAAGAACCAACTCGGTCTGGCAAAAAAATGTTAGTCTATAATTTAAGATCAAAATAGAATTTGTTTCCAAATTTGTAATATCCCTCTTGTGTATTAAATCCAAGTATTTAGAATTGCGCCCTTTTCTGCAGCTTCAAAAGATTCCCAATAAGGAGTCTCACAAAGGCTTGTTCAGCTATGGTGGGTAAATGACCGCAAAAAAGCAGCCATTATTCATTTTTACGTGTGAATGGGAACTATGCGCCCGAAAGGACTTGGGCGTATTCACTGAGCTTAATTGCGTTATACAGAAACATGAAGGTGTTACATTTTACGTGATCGCAGTTATGCGGCATCATAATCTGAACGAACTTTTGCAGTCCATTCCAAAAAGACTAGCTGAGCCAAGAAAATAACCCTTTTCCATTACAAAATAATTGGAATTTCGAAGGTCTAATGGTTTCCATGCATTCTTCCAAAAGTGTACTTTTTCAGAAATATCGATAGATTAACAATGGCGGGGCGTTCTCGTCAAAAGTAGCCTACTATATTATGCTCATAAAATAACGTGGTAATAACATGTGTAATTGAAGCGTTTTAATGAAAGTTCGTTGTAATTTAAGATTTTTCAATTCATGATTATTTGCGAACCGTTACTTTGTTAACGGACAGCAGGATTATCCCATTAGAAATCAGAGGAATCTAAGCAATAGCCATGTATGCCATAGTCTAGCGTAACCAGTGGCGTAGACAGGTTCGTACACCTGGGGGGGTGACTCAGGGGCGGATCTAGCTTTTTGCTAAGGGGGGGTTGACCAAAATAATGACGATGCGGAGCATCGTCCACGAGCCGCGATTCGCGAGCCGATTTTTTTTGGGGTGTTTATTTGAACCCCGTATAAGTGATGTTTTCCTGGCATCTATTAACACAATGGAGACCATAAAAAGCAGTGCATGATAACGTCTTTTTAAATCAAGTAACAGTTAAATACACAGTTATATCCAGAGTTATCATGTGTTTGGTTAAGTTACCAGATGAGTTGAATATCTTCTCACAATATTTGCACTTGAAAGGGTTTCTCTCCAGCGTGCGTTCTTTTTTCTTTCTTTTTTTCTTTTTTTTTTTCTTTTTTTTTCCCTTTTTTTTTTGGTTTGTTTTTTGGGCCGCCCAAGGGGGTGGGGGGTTTAAACCCCCTAACCCCCCCCCCCCCCCCCCCCCCCCGTAGATCCGCGCCTGTTTAATCTTGTGGTTATCTTGTGGTTTCCAAACCACAAGATAACCACAAAATACTTGTAAGATTTTCTTTTTTTTACCGTCTGAATTGGCTTTCACCGTGTGAATGCGGCTAATAACAATAAACACAATTACAATAATGATGAGGATTATTATTGTCATCATCATAATTATTATTATTATTAATATTATAATTGTTATCATTATTATTATTACTATTATTATCATCATTATGACTTATTAAGTAAGCAAATATCATTACCCAAAACCTGGGGGGGATGTTTGTACATGCCATCCCCCTCATCACCCCCCCCCCCCCCCCCCCCGTTGTCTACGCCCCTGAGCGTATATAACGAATGTTTAGGCTATGGAATATTGTCTATATATCGAGGAGTTAACTTTGACTGACTCTGCTTTTAAAACGTGTTATATTTTGCTAATTCCCTTGGCTTCAGAAACGTTCCCCTGAGTATTATCATCTCAATGACAGTGATTACAAGCATCTATCTGCTAGCCAATGTGGCCTATCTTGTTATCCTATCACCGGCTCAGATCCTAGCCTCAAAAGCGGTGGCAGCGGTAAGTCATTATCCAATCATATTCAATCATGTACGTACATTAGTATTTATTCTGTAATCAAGCCACACAAGCTCTGATTAGCAAGCAAGCAAGCAAGAAATTATTTTTGTTAAATAAAGAAAGAAGGAAAGAAAACAAAATTGAATCCTGCCTAATGAATTGCACTCTCTTTTACTTTGGTATCTATGACGTCATTTAAATTTAAAAAGGTGTGCTTTAAAAAGCTTCTCCTTATACCGAGAATGACCTTATTCGGTAGAACTTGCCGAATATGTTCTCATATCATTCCACTTGTATAAACAAAAGGCCCGTAACACAACTGTTTGCTATCAATTGCAAATTTGAAATAGTGATTCTGATTGGTTAATATTCAGCCCTTTTAATAATATGTTCATGCAACAATGATCTTGATTGGCCATTACCGTTTATCGAACTTCCGCCCATTATTTCAGATCCTTTATCTGAATCTCCAAACGAGGCTATCGGTCACCTTTATCTGCGCCGAGGAGCAGCGCACTATGATCTCACAGGGTTCATAATGGTTTTACTCATGTTTTATGGCGGAATAGCTGGAAGAACTGTGCGCATTTTCTCAAACCACTGGGTTTGGTACATTATAGTTGAAGAAACCCATGCTGATCTGCATAAGATATGGACACTGGCGTAGCCTACTGGTGGGGTTAAATTATATGTTACCCTCTCATTTATGTAATGATGCCCTCGAGAAGGAAATAAAGTCACCTAGATTGCCAAACGTATCTTGCCAATTTCAAAACTTAGGAATAACCTTTTAGGGGGCCTTGCCAAAACAATGCAAAGGCATGAAAGCTAATCAGTGGTTCTCGAAGATATATAACTTTTATAACCAAGAAAAGGATGAAACATAATACGACGTGGCTGTCTCAATACTCAGAGTCACCCAATGGCAGGGTGAGGGAGCGAGGGATTCAAATGAGAAAGTCTGTAAATAGTTCTTGGTCTGTTCTGTTGATAGGATTTTAGCGTGATCGCTCTAGGAAGCTGGTCATGGACGATCTGGGTGTTCGTTGCTTTGTCGGCCATTGGCAACCTTAACGCAATCTTCTTCGGCTTCTCAAGGTAGGCCTATTAAACCTTCTATTTACCTTTGATTAACATGATCGCTATCATCAATTGTGAGTTGCACACGAGGCGTTATTTTGCTGACATTTTGGCGCGGTAAACGTAAGAGTAACATCATGCGGGGAAGAAAAAAAAAATTATGCCCGGAGCAAACATTGCGTCAATGCAATTGCTTCAATTGATTTGATTGGCGATAATACGTATACAATAATATTGCAGAAGATAGTTACTTTATGGGTAAAGTGAATCTATTTTGTGCCTTCAAATCGTTCATACATGTATTGCTTTTTCATATTTAATACATTATTAACGACGTATTTATTTAGTTTGCATATAAATTGTTACTGATGTAATTGTATATAATTATATATAATTATATATATCCTGGGTCTTATTACATGCAGGGTGTATTACGCTGCTGCCCGGGATGGTCTGTTACCTGAAGTCATTGGGATGATCAACATTAGGCACCGTACACCACTTCCTTCAGTCATTGTAACGGTTAGTCATCCCCTACAATCATTGTGTACAGTTAGTCTTTCCTACAAAGTTTAGATTAGTTATTATCCTTAGACATTGTTACAGTTAGTCATTCCCTTCAGACCTTGTTACAGGTAGTCATTCCCTTCAGACAGTATTCATCATTCCTTTCAGACATTGTTACAGTTAGTTATTTTCTTCAGACATTGTAACAGTTAGTTTTTCCCTTCATACATTATTTATCATTCCTTTCAGACATTGTTACAGTTAGATATTCTCTTCAGACATTATTACAGTTCGTCATTCCTTTTAGTGACTGCTACGGCTAGTGATTCCTTTCCGTGAATGTTACGGTTACGAGATCATTTAAACTTTTTTTTTTCCAATTTAGTCATGATCACGTCAACATTTAAATAGTTCATTTAATATATATGAATCCGATTGATTGAATAATCCACCTTTTATCTTTCCAAACCAGGTTCCCATAGTGCTGATATGTCTGATGGTTGATGATGTTTTCAAATTGATTCAGTATCAATCATTCGTAATGGTAGCGTTTCAAGCTATTACAGTCTGTATCATCCCCTATTCACGCTGGAAATATCCCGACCTTCACAGGCCATTCAAGGTATGATGACGATGATGGCGACATTGATGATGGTGATGTTGATGATGGTGATGGTGATGTGGACAGGGGCGTCGCTAGACCTTTTTCAGTGGGGGGGGGGGGGGTGTAGAGGCCAATTTTACCGACAAAACTAGCCACCAATTACCGACAAAATTAAATGTCCAATATCCACAAATTTAACCATATAAACCCGGGGCCGAAGGCTAAATTATTTTTCCTATGGGCTATCTATAGTACTTGCGTATGCGCAAATGGTCATTTTCCTCGACGACATAAATATATGAATTATTTCGTCAACTTAGTCAGCATCATAGCTATATTTTAATGCAGGCACGGAGCTAGGATCTTTTTTTTAGGGAGGGGCGGTAGAGGGCAAGCGAATCACTTAAAGAGCGCGCGAAACGCGCTCATTGGGGGAGGGGGGTGGGTGATAGACCTCCCGCGCGAAGCGCGGAAGCTTAAAGGCACACTGTCCTACTTGTAGTTACTTGCTCCCTCTATATAGAAAACTTCCCAAATCGGTGCCTGTTGGTCCCCCATGATCCTCTTTTTCTTATGTTAAATGAGAGCTGGGTTTAATGAGATAGCCACCTGTTACAATGACCTCGCTGGCTCGCTGTGTGGTCTAATCCCTTCTAGCTGCAGTAGTAACGCCTACCTTTAAACGTTACCTTAAATTATTAGGAAAAAAATACTATTTGCTGTACCGTTCTCGACTGTTAATCCTTGTCTGAATTCAGTTTCTCCCCCTCCCGCACAGCGCGGAAGCTTTGGCGTTTCATTAAATTATTAGAGATAGTAGACGATTCGTTGAACCGTGCTCGAGTCTTAATCCTTGTCGGAATGAAGCTTCCCCCTCCCGCGCGAAAGTTTTGGTGTTTCATTAAGTTATTAGAGAAAGTAGACAATTCGTTGAACTGTGCTCGCCTCTTAATCCTTTGACGTTTCATTAAATTATGAGAAAAAAGCAGACGATTCGGTGTACTGTTTTCGACTCTTAATCCTTATCTGAATTCAGTTCTCCCCCTTCCGCGCAAAGCGCGGAATTTTTAGCGTTTCATTAATTTATTAGAGAAAGTAGACGATTCGTTGAACCGTTGTCCACTCGTCTAAATGAAGTTTTCCCCTTCCGCGCAAAGCGCGGAATTTTTGGCGTTTCATCAATTTATTAGAGAAAGTAGACGATTCGTTGAACCGTGCTCGACTCTTAATCCTTGTCTGAATGAAGCTTCCCCCTCCCGCGCGAAGCGCGGAAGTTTATGAAAAAAAGCAGACGATTCGGTGTACTGTTTTCGGCTCTTAATCCTTAAATGAATTCAGTTCTCCCTTTGCGCGGAAGTTTTGACGTTTCCTTAAATTATTAGAGAAAGAAGACGATCTGTCGTACCGTTTTCGACTCTAAATAAGCCATATTTGTCTGAATGAAGCTTCCCCCGGAAGTTTCGATGTTCCTTAAATTATTAGAGAAAGTAGACGATTCGTTGTACCGTTCTCAACTCGTCTAAATTAAGTTTTCCCCTTCCGCGCAAAAGCGCGGAATCTTTGGCGTTTCATTACAATATAGAGAAAGGAAAACGATTCGTCGTACCGTTGTTGACTCTTAAACCTTGTTTGAATTTAGTTTCCCCGAAAATTTTAAACCTCTGATTTCTTTAGCTGATATTATAGGAAAGTGAAACTTCGAGAAAATACAAGTATTGTAGTTGTAGTCACTCTCGAAGTCGTCACAGCGGATAAAAAGTCACAGTTCGTAGGGGAAAAAACTTGTCGGCCGACCGACAATATACATCTCACCGACTTCAAACTTCTGCATTGATATTAGTACACGAGGATCGAGCAAGAATACCGATACAGCTGACCCGACACAGCAACATAATAGACCGTGTCTTTCTTGTTCCCTCGACGAGACGGCTCCACCCAACAACCCCCTTCTCTCTTTTACTCCCACTCCTCTTCTCTCAGGCTCTTACCTCCCCTCTCTCTCCTCTCTTTCATCCCCCGTTTCTTTTGTTTCCCTTTTACTCTTTTTTCTTCTTTTTTTCCCTTTTCTTTCTTTTCCTTTCTTTCCTCTCCTCCCTCTTTTTCTTTTCTCTCTCTCTTTCTTCTCTTTTCTTTCCTTTCTTTTCCTTTCTTTCTTTTCTTTTCCTTTTCTTTTTCCTTTCTTTCCACCGTCACTTTCCCTTTCCCTCTCTTTTTTCCCTCCTCCTTTTCTCCTTTTTCCCGACGGCAGCGCAATTTTACCGACAAAATCCTGACAGGTGGGGGGGTGTCGCACCCCCCACACCCCCCCCCCTTTGGCGACGCCCCTGGATGTGGATGATGATGGTGATGTTGATGATGGTGATCATGATGTTGAGGATGATGAAGAGGATATTGATGATGTTGATGATAAAAATTATGTTGATATTGCTGTTGAGGTTGCTGGTGATGTTAATCATGATGATGATGGTGACGACTTCTTAGAAGATGGTTAGATGAACACTCATTGATTGCTTACAGTGAAGGGTTAGACAATTTGATAAAGGGCATGAATGAGGGCGACCGTAAATACAATATACTGGGGATCAGGACTGCTGGGGATGATGTTGAAGAGACAAAGGAGGACGTGGAGAAAGAGTGGACGAGGAAGGGGGGAAGGGGAAGAGAAGTTATAAAAGTACTACCAACGGATATTTCAGAAGTTTTACTTGCCGTATCTGATTTCACCACAGGTACCTGTGATAATTGCTGTGTTATTTGCTCTGGCTATGTTCTTCTTAATGGGTCTGACTCTGTATACGAGCCCAGTGAGTAGTGGGCTAGGCTTACTACTCACCTTGATTGGTATACCACTCTACTTCATCTTCGTGCGATGGAATAAACCTTTATGGTTTAGAAAAATAACAGGTAGGTGAAGACTTTCCTTTAAAGGCAGGGTATTCTACTGAAACTATTTCAGATATATACGAATACTGCCATCTGCAGCTCACAATGATTTACAAATCAACCTACTAGCTGGCCGAAGAATAATAAGGAGATGACGATTGGCAGAATATTATTAATTTTAGAATATGTTAACACTATTGAAATGGTAATTCTAAAACTATTTTCGTTGGTGAATTATTTCAACATTCTTACAAAATTTGTAAAGCTAAAGACAGATTATGATGAGATTATGGATTGAATGTATTTATGTTTCCATGTTCATGAGAATGGTTATTTGGAATTAAATGTAAAATGTAAGGAAATACATGTATCATTCAAATGGAGAGGTGGAATTTAAGAACGGACGAACATTTGGTTCGAGCCACAGTGAAGCGAGCGAGTACAGATTTTGTCACATTAATCTTGAACTATAATGAGAAAGTTATTTCTTTCGCTATTTTGGTCCTTTAATCACACAATTTCTCTGCGAGTTGCAATATCGGTTCATTTCTACCGATAAAGTCTCAATTCTTCAAACAATTCTCCCTTAAGCGCCTCACTCTCTTTCTCCCTATCCCCCCCCCCCCCCCCCAACCACCAACCCATCCCACCCCTCTCTCTCTCTATCTCTTTCTCTAGTGTATTATACATGTAGTTGTATATTTCTCTCACTTTGTTTCAGGCTCCATCACCAGGCCATTTCAGAAGCTATTTTTCGTTATACCTGAAGAAGCAAAGACACAATGAGATCGCTCAAAGATAACATGGTCGACACTACAGTCGGGGTATTATACCGACAGTGCTATGCCACTATGTAATGTATTTTCAATTGCGCCATCTTTCAATGAAGGCGTACATAATCATCACGCCCGCCCGCGAATTTTTTTTCCGTACTCGAGAGAGCAAAAATCCCATGTGCGCATGCGCGTGGACTTATGATTTCTCTGCTACTTCCCATACGAAATGTACATGTATTCGCATGTACTGTGCACGATTCGCGTTCTACGAGTAAACGATGGCATAGTAGTCTTCAAACACAGACTCTGATTTGCCAGTTTGACAAATCAATATGCGTATGTGTCGCGATGTGCTTATTCAAGTCTGTGTAGTTGTATGATTCAGACCCAGTAGTGCATATGGAAATACATTGCAACTTGTATAGAATGGTATAGTAGTCTGCAAGCACAGACGCTAATCTGACAGTTTGACAACATACTAGTAGTGTGCTGAGAAGTACTTTATTCAAGTCGCCAACCGTTGGTATAGTAGTCTGCAAGCACAGACGCTAATCTGACAGTTTGACAACATACTAGTAGTGTGCTGAGAAGTACTTTATTCAAGTCTGCGTAGATGTATGATTCAGACCCTACTGGTGCGTGCGTTAGAAATGCATCTCAATGTGTAAACTGGCAAATCAGAGTCTGTGTTTGAAGACTACTATGCCATCGTTTACTCGTAGAACGCGAATCGTGCACAGTAGATGCGAATACATGTACATTTCGTATGGGAAGTAGCAGAGAAATCACAAGTCCACGCGCATGCGCACATGGGGTATTTGCCCTCTCGAGTACGGAAAAAAAATTCGCCGCCCGCCCGCGTCAGGCAGTTGGTGATGCATTGTGGGACACGGCTGTTGACACATCGGGACATTGTGAGCAGCAGATGGCATATATATACGTTCATCAGAAAGTATAGCCAAAATTTAACTTCAACCAGCTCACTAACGGAGGCGCAACATTATGAACATTATTAAATAGCGTCTTGAATCGTTCTTCTCACTGTAAAAGGAAAATGTTATAAAGCAGCTTAAGGAAGAACTTAAAGGGGGGAAAAAACTGAACAAAAATGAATCAGAAGATCCAGATGAATAGCATTTCTTTCTGGGTCCGTTTATATAGTTCTGCCCCAGTCATAAGGCAGCATCAATATTCCTTGGGTTTGCGTATTACATAATTATACATGTACATGGCCATATTCGTGTTTGTGATTGAAAGAAGACAGTAAATTATATCATCAGATTCTCATATTTGGGTATAGTGAGCCGGCTACAATCTACGAGACCGACAGCCACTATAGACCGACATGGTCGGTTTATAAAGGTTTTAGGGTTCAATACGCTGAAGGCTCTCCAGACTTACAGCCTGAGTACTGTTTTATAAGATACAGAAATTTGTAGTGTTTTCCACCTTGTCCTCGTTTAAAAAAAAACGCCGCAGTTTTGCCGCTTCATAATTATCTGAACGACCGCTACTATTTAGTGGAACATGAAGTGAAATTGATGCCACCAGTTTATTTTGTGCTTCTATCATAATTGATTATTCATATTTATCATCATTAATCATGGAAAAAATAAGTGTTAGTTCTGCCAGAATTATTTATAATATCATCTTCACATTATCGTCTATAGGTTGTAAATTGTAAATTGAAAAAAGTAACATTTGTTTCTGTCAATTTTGAAGTGCATCGTTTTCACAGTTGTTACAGGGCCTTTCCTTCTTCGAAACTTTATAAAGGTTTATTTGAATGATTATACACTGTATTCAGGGGCGTAGACAACGGGGGGGATGAGGGGGATGCATCCCCCCACCTCACAAGGTGGGGGGGGGGGGATGGCATGTACAATCATCCCCCCCAGGTTTTGGGGAATGATATTTGCTTACTTAATAAGTCATAATGATGATAATAATAGTAATAATAATAATAATGATAACAATTATAATATTAATAATAATAATAATTATGATGATGATAATAATAATCCTCATCATTATTGTAATTGTGTTTATTGTTATTAGCCGCATTCACACGGTGAAAGCCAATTCAGACGGTAAAAAAAAGAAAATCGTACAAGTATTTTGTGGTTATCTTGTAACCACAAGATAACCAAAAGATTAAACAGGCGCGGATCTACGGGGGTTTAGGGGGTTTAACCCCCCCCCCCCCCTTTGGGCGGCCCAAAAAACAAACAAAACAAAAAAAAGGAAAAAAAAGAGAAAAAAAGAAAAAAAAAAGAAAAAAAGAACGCACGCTGGAGAGAAACCCTTTCAAGTGCAAATATTGTGAGAAGATATTCAACTCATCTGGTAACTTAACCAAACACATGATAACTCTGGATATTACTGTGTATTTAACTGTTACTTGATTTAAAAAGACGTTATCATGCACTGCTTTTTATGGTCTCCATTGTGTTAATAGATGCCAGGGTAGCGTTTCTCGAAACCGTCATAACTGCAAGTTCACCGACATCCCATTGAAACGCGTGTATTAAGTTTAACACGCGTTTCAATGGGATGTCGGTGAACTTGTATAGTTATGACGGTTTCGAGAAACGCTGCCCTGGAAAACATCACTTACGGGGTTCAAATAAACACCCCAAAAAAAATCGGCTCGCCGCTTCGCGGCTCGTGGACGATGCTCCGCATCGTCATTATTTTGGTCAACCCCCCCCCTTAGCAAAAAGCTAGATCCGCCCCTGAGTCATCCCCCCCAGGTGTACGAACCTGTCTACGCCACTGACTGTATTCATATTATAATTGTAATGTTATCAATGTAATAACATAATTATTAACGTTTCAGATTTATTTGAATGATTATATTTCAAATTGATACCTTTCAACCCTATTCTTAATGTGTGTGTGTGGGTTTTTATTTTTTTGTTGGATGTTATCTTTACCGGGGGTGCGTGAAGGGTTGATCGACGCGATTTTTTGCTATGGCATCGATACAAATTAATTAACTCAAATTGTCATTTTGATTGTGTTTAGTTTTATGCAAATTGGCTGTCTGTTTTCACATAATATATGTATTCATTATTCATTAAAGCAATGAGGTAAATGATTATGATGGCAAGTATTATTTTTTTAATCATTTGAATAAGCATTGATGACGATATTGCGATCATAATCTTTCAAAAATTGAGATAAATTCTTTTGTACTTTATTGCCTGGTAAATTGTTTGTACCTCAAACTGTATTTCCTTGTTTTCACTATTTATTAAAAAAAAAAAAAACGATAAATATAGAGGCAGCCATGCAAAGTTAAGCAAAATTACCTGAAATCTTGCAATTTTGGAACCAGTTTTCGTTCTACTTTCGTTATGAAATTCCAGAGTACCTCATGAATAAATAACTATAATTATGACATTGGATGGCAAAATGACAGGTGCCATCCATTATGCCCTGGTGATTTGAATCACTTATACGGCTAAACTGTATTACACCAAATATTGTGGCCTTGATTAAAAATCTAATTAAGTATCCATTCATTTTTAAGAATATTATACAAAGAAATGTTATGAAAATTACTCCAAATAAATTCGACATCCATCAACTTTACAATGTGAAACCATTAGTCTGAGTTTTGAATTTTGAGTTATTATGATAAAAAAAAAGTGTCATTGTTACACCTTGTTATTACATAACACACTATGCATTGTCTCTGCATCGCTATCTTACAGCCCATCTGCACTAGTTTGGCATGGAGGGATTAGACCTCCCTGCAAAGTCACTGGCAGGTAGTTATCTCATCAAAATTAATCAGCTCTTAATTTAAATAAGAAAAAGGGCATCATGGAAATCAACGGGTACCGCTTAGGCATTGTTGGCTGTATAGAGGGCGAAAGTAGCTATAAGTAGTGCAGTGGGGCTTTAAGGTTTTTATTCCCAAAGAGGTGATTAGTGGCTTTTAAAAAATTATAAAAGAATGGAATGTTCTTAACCGACCTAAATATGAAATACATGTAATGCCTTCGCCAACAGAACGTTACTTCTCAGAAGAGAGTCTGGGCAAAGCACCCTATAGCGAGTATCACTATGCAAGGGGAAAAAATGAGGACTGAACGTTCCAAAGATATTTCTATGAACTTGTAATAGACATGATGAACATGATCGTCAGATATTTTTTAAGATTGGCAAATTAAACTTGTTGAGCGCATTTTGTTGATTAAAATGCAAATGTATTGATACAGTAGATTCGTTAAGAAAGAGCAGACGAGACCAGAAGCCAGAAAGATCGGACAACCATTCGTCTGCAAAACAAACCAACAAACAAAATACTTGATGAATAAATAAACAAACGAACAAAAGGAAAAAAACTGTCTTGCAATTTACTTTTATATTGCTGTTACTTAGCTGCGAAAACAAAGCGATATTTTAACATATCTGAGGAGAGTTACACTGTCTTTGGTCTGTATAATACTAAATTGTTTTGACCTTGGGTCTAAGATCACGTTAACATATTTAGCAAAGAAGAGCTTAGACCTCGGACTAAATCAAATTTTGTTGGGGGAGCTTAATACCACCGTCTGGTTTAAATGTTGGTGGAATACGGGCCAACATCTAATGATCTCTATATGGAAGAGTCGTAGAGATGAGTTTGGCCAAATTGTTTAATTGGACCAACGTAAAGTTATGAGATGGCGCTGTACATGTTGTTACTATGAGTAAGATCGAATATCTATATTTTTTGTTTTGTAGCATTTTTTTATTGTATTCATTCAGTACAAAACATATTTAAAAAAAATATATATACAGCTTCATTGATTTACATTACATATCAAAATATAAAGAAAATTGACATCCCTCAAAAAATACATGAGATAGTTTAATACACAGTACATAATGCATGTTTTCAGTTTAATTATACTGAACGAATATTATAAATCAAAGAGTTACGCACAGACAGACAGACAGACACACCACACACGCTCACATACTCAGACACACATACAAACTTACATATCCCCTCCCTCCCCCCCCCCCCCCCCTTCATTCCAAAGCTCAACAAATCCCCCTCCCTTCCCGAGCAGGCGAGCATTCACATCTACACATTTGTTGGAAATCCTGTCTCTTCCTTTTCCTGAATGCCACCACTTGCACGATTTCCACTACAGTACGGAAATTACGTACCTCCCACTTTTTTGCAAATAGGGGCGGCGGGGAAACTAAAGTGTGCGGAAGGCCGCGTATAAAAGAGGGCACTTTCTGAAGGAGAAAAAAGGGCAGCTACAAAGGGTAACTTCAAAGCAAAAATATACCAATACATTGTAATTAATACATTATCAGGGATGATTTCCTTTCTATGTGGTCAACACTGCTCCAGCACCATACTTTGCAGGTGTGATCTGAAGATTCATTCAAGGAGAGAGCAAATTTTTTAATTTAAGAGGTCGCTTTGCAACAGCTTAGATCCTATTATCATTACCAATCCTGATCATTATCTCATAATGAAAGAATGAATGGGACCTTTAATATGTAGAATAACTCGTCCCCGGGAAAGAAACATCCATAACGATACATTAGTATGGTAATGGTTTATCTGGCCTAGAGGGGACCCTAAAACTTGCAAGCTCTGCTTTTACCAGGGTCTCCTCGTCTTTCTTTTATAGTTAACTTTGTTGTGATCTTTGCCATAATTTGTTTTTTTGCATTGTAAATGTGTAATGATCTGATGTTTTGCTCAATATGACATTTGAAAGAAAGACGAATAAATCTCTTATCTTGTCTATTAGGGGCGAATGTCAGGGAGGCAATGGAAAATCCATTGTTTCGGGGGAGATGAGGGGTGATTAAAAAATAAATCTTGTCGTAGCATGTATGATAATAATGTCTCTTTTTTAACATGAATGACATTTGGTAAATATTGTGTAAATACAGTTGCCTGTAGTTTGAAAACTCCTTAATTATGTAAACCTTTATACATGTAAATGATTGTATTCTCGAACAAAGGGCAGTTGAATAGTACACTGGTATACGGGCTTTAAAGGGTGGTAGATTGGGTGAGATTCCTCTTTTAGCAAATGGGTAGAATAAATAATGTAATGGCTGTATAAAGGGGCACTATACTAACATGTGCTATATATATATTGAGAAGGTAAAAATGTTGATACGAGAATGAATATATTTATAAAAGGGGCACATGACATGCATTTGGGGCATGAGTATAGTGCCCCTGTGCCTCCCCCGGCTCCAATGCCTTTCATTGTGGTGGTAGAAATATGGTGCCTTTTTCTACATACAGCTGCCCCGCTTTTTTATTATAGTTTTTCGGTTTTAAAGTAGATATGGCCCTTTAGATGACCACAAAAGAGCCCACCTTGTAAGCGACAATTGATACGGGACACTTTTCAAAGTAACAAGGGGAACTTATCATAATTATCATATCTTCAGAAGCGAATAGGGACATTTTTTTTTTAAGGGGAAGGGGCACTAAAAAATTATGATGGAAAAGCTATGATGCATATATGTCAAAGTAAAAGGGACAGTCATACCTTTTTTTTTATTAAAGAGATCACATATCAGAGATTAAAAGTGGGCACCTGTGATGTTTCCAGTGGCCCTTATCAGAAGTGAAAATGGGCAATATCTGAAAAGGGAAGCGGCAATTATTGCAAAAGGAAAAGGAGCACGTTTCAGAGTAAAAGGACGGGGACTCATTATGATGTGCACTTATACTTATGAAAGGCAAAGGGATATTTTTAAAGTAAACAAGGGGTACCTATCAAACTTGAATAGGGCACTTATTCAATTCAATTCAATTCAATTCAAAAATGGTTTTTATTAGCAGAAACATGGTTCATACAAATATAATTTTACATGAAGGACAGCCTAGGCTGGAATATTCATGTTTACATGTTCGGCACAATGGATAACACTTTTAAATATATACATGTAAAAAACTAGCAATGTAAAAAATAAGACTTAGATACTGTAACTAAAATCCATAAACACCGTTTTTGCACAAGTTTCCAGAAATACAGCTGTAATTGTTTACAAATGTCCTATAAAATTCAATACAAGCACGGTAAAAAGATTAAAATAGGTACATTTTAAACAGCCTGCTTGGGGGAGGAGACAAGCACTTAGTATACCTGCAATAACGATAAAAGTAAAAAATTAAACAATTTTGTTTTTCTTTTTTTTTCTTCAACTTTTATTGAGTATGTCAACTAAAAATGACAGTGGGCAAAAGTGCCCCCTTTTATCAGAGGTAAAAGGGGGCACGTAACAGTAAGGGGAAGGGGCACTTATATTATAAAAGCTAAGAAAAGGGGATACTATTTGAAGTAAAATTAAAGCGGCACTTTTCCTATATTAAAGTAAAAGCTATAGGGGCATTTTGGTGTACTCCTTCTTCTTCTGTTCATATTATTATTTTTTTTTATTTTTTTTTTTGGAAAAATGTGTCATTTATACCTGTTCGGCCTATACTGGAAAAATATGAGAGAACAGCATTATATTACCGTTATTCTCTATCCATTTTTATGTTTAGACAATGCGGAAGAGAGTCGCATCGAACAACCGATGACTGCATGATTATGTATTTCCGAACATACGTCATTTTTAATACCGTCTAGCTTGATCAAAATGTACACCTTTTCTGTCTGCAAACAAATTGTAGTGTGGTTTCCAGACCCCATTTAACTAGCCAACTAGTTTAGCAAGACTGATCAATTTGCTGATCATTATTTATACACAAATTACTAAATGAGATGAAAAATTAATAATTACTTTAAAATGAAATCACCATCCTGAGACTATATTACTCGCCTCTGCACTGATGCATGCTTCATAATTGCATGATACACGCCTACAACTAGGCCCTACAAGATGGGTTCTTTAGTAGTCAGCTAGGCGGTATGTACTGTACTGTGTATACTGCACTGCTCTGTGCCGCGCCGCCATATCCGTATACCATTTATACAGTACATACACAATACTGATGTGAGCTGAGCCGAAGAAGATCCTATCCAAGTTACTGACTTAACGTTGCTTGTACAGACAGTGTTTGATATCATTTCCTCTGGTAACTACATCTCAAACAATCAGGATGTCTGGTGGGACGCCTGCGATGACGGTAAGTCCCATTTTAAATTTTCAATCTGTTTTGTTTCATAATTTGCATGGGGTGAAACAAAACCGGCCGGGATGCTGCATCAGTGCATGATCCTGATCATTGATGATTCATTCCATCACATGCAAGTTATGTGTAAAGTCCGTATCCATCATGGAGTGCAAGTGGGAATGCAATGAGGAGAGTTAGAGAGGAGACCATAAGGTCTCGACTTGGTGATAATTATCCTTGAAGGCATTATCGTGAAATAAAAAACCACCATTCGCTCCGCACAGTAGCGCGTCGTGTCATGCATTGTGGCATAGATCGAGTCTATGACTCTATGCATTGGTTTCCTTCATCCCACCCCATACAGTATGATGAATAGGGTGTCTGATCGAGCACCCGATGTTGTGTGCTAAAATCCTGGTGCGAGTGTACTTAATTTGTATCCATTTTTTACCCGTAGATCCGGCGTGGAGATACCCTAGAATCTACTAAAACATACCCAAAAATCAACTTAATCTTCATAAATTGTTCAAATAATGATCATGAATAGATCTAGTCTATATAAAGTTGTTGTATTTCTGACCCCTTTCGTGTCAATTTTCTTATTTTTTTGGAGTATTTTTCCTAAAAAAGAAGACATTATAATAATCACTTTCTCACAGGTTTCATGCAAACCGCTGCACAATTACAATGCAATTGCATGTACCGTATACCGAACCAATGAAGGGGTGCAGGCGCGAGCATGCGTGAAGTTATCGACTGTACCAGTAATCTGTATTAATCGACTTCACGCACGTTCGCCACCCTGGTCCTTCGTCGGTACGGTACAGTATGCAATTGTGAGATATGAAATGTGAGATTTTGCTACTGGAGTGAGATCGATTTGCTTACCTTCCTCGTCTTCCTGATGATAATTAGTAAAGGTACGATTTACATTAAAAAACGCTGACCTATTACGAGAGTTTGCGATGTTAATTCCAGCTGAAATGCAAAGACATGCGGTATACACATGCACACAAAATTGTGTTGCCAAATTGATACTTAACAATAATAGCAATTAGTATAGAGTATACAATGGGCGCATGCATGGAGGTAAACTGGTTGCATGTCTATCAAGACCCATTTTTAGTGCTCAAAACACCAGAACTTGGATATCAAAACAACAACAAAAATCTCCAAGAAATTATATTTGCTAGTATGTCAAAATCTGGTAATTTCAATATATTCATATATGCTCTGGCTCCTAATGGTTAGGAGCCAGAGCATATATAACACTGAGTTCCTATAGGAAATATATTTATTCAGATGGTCATATCTCAGCCAATTCTTAACATATTCAATTAGTTTTCGACATTTGGACATTATTTTGTTTGTCTCTGTTGTCTCATTGCAGAAAGCCATCGAACTTGTGACTAAAGCAACAGATGAAGACAAAAAGGGGGAGTATGCTGAAGCACAGAAGCTCTATGAGCACGGAGTCCAGTACTTTCTCCACTCTCTCAAATGTAAGGGCTAGCTGTTTAGCATTCTCATACCTAGCGCCATGAGCATCCCTGGACAGTGTGTGCGCTCTATAAGTTTACACTATTATTATTATTATTTATATTATTAGTAGAGGTCTTACGACATGAAATGACTTGAAATAATCTTGTGAAAAGAACAAATAATAAAATATTGAATCAATACTGAAAAGAGATTGGGATTAATAAAGAACTCCACCCCAATGCCCCTACCCCCTGCAACCCTTACCATGCCATTTAGATCCCCTCCCCCTCCTATACTGAATATCTTATAGCTAAAGTACATCACCATGGCATTGGCTCAGATTCAGCCAACTTTGCCATCATTGGCAAATACCATGGTAACAGGGCTCATCAACAGCCAATCAAAACCAAGGTTTCCATAGTAATTACCATCAATGGTAAGTTTTATGCAACGGGCCCAGATACACCACTGATGTCATTCTGGATTTTCAAATTGTAGAGCAATTTTAAAGTGTTGGAAATCTACTGTGGATGCATAAACTCTTGCAAAGTGTTGAAGCCTCTTTTCTGTTATATCTCTCAGATGAAGCGAATGGTGAGAGAGCTAAAGAGAGCATCAGAGTTAAATGTACAACCTACTTAGAGAGAGCAGAACAATTGAAGGAGTACCTCCTCAAGAAAGATAAGAAAAAGGTCAAAGAAGGCCCATCAGGAGGACCCAAAGGGTAAGCATAGTCCCATTCACATCAAATAACTTATCAGCCTGTTAAAGATACTATAATTAATTTCCTTGTGTGTGAATGTTGAATAAGTGCAGTGCATGTATAATAAAAACATATAGTGAGAGTGAGGTTTGGGCATTGTGATGTATTATGCAGGCACCTGAGACAATTGGGTGCCCCAAATCTTACTCTGGATCCCAAAAATGTCAAAATTATCACGTAAGCTATATAGTTACGGTACTGACACTTAATTCTAAAAAGTTCTTTCCTGAACCCTCTTCAAAAAAATTATTGTGGTCTGTGGAGCCTTGCATTGTGTCAAGATGGACTGCGAGTTTTGACATGGTAATATAGTACAAGTAGGAAAATTGTACACAGCCACACTTTTCATTTAATTTCATTTAATTTATTTATTTTCCACATTACAGTTAAAAACATGCAGAATACAAAATAATAGACATCTCATAAATACAAAAGAATGCATACATAAAGAAACAAAGAAAAAAGTATTAATAAAGGGGGAAATAATGAGTAAACATGGTAAACCAGTACGTGGAAGGGGGAAACAAAAGCATAATTGCTTGTCGGGGTTAAACAAATAAATAGATATGGAGTTCCGTGTTAAATGTATTCTGGTGTAAATCTCTTAGAATTTCCAATAGTCTGTAAAGTAGTACACCGTATTATGTATTTGCATGAACCATAACTGGAAAGACATGCTCTCATTAAAACACATTTATTGAGTACTTTACAAGGAAGAAGATGGAAGGATATACATTACAAGAGCACTAAACATCAATTATGTTGTTACATGAACCAAGTGCCTATTATTGAACTGTAATCCACACATTTGTGTACAATTCAGAAACAGGCTTTCCACACAAAATGTACTGATAATTATTTAGACCAATGGTAATTTATTCATTGATATCAGACCTGATAAAAACCTGATTTAAATCGGTTTTTAAAAAAAAAATTCTTACCGATTTAAAAAAAAAAATCCAGATTTTTTTTTTTTTTTTTTTTTTAACCAATTTTTTTCCTTTCTTCCCTATTTTATCCTGATTTTCCCGATTTCCCTCTTATTTTCTCTTTTTTCCCCAATTTTCTTACTCGAAAGGGGGGGAATGTTGTTAGATGCCATTTTTCCCCGCGAATCCTCTTTTTTTTGTTTACTCAAGTGGTGCGTGGTTGAGGGGAAAACAATAAAAACTTTTTTTTTTTTAGTGCTCACTATCACCCCTGTGATATACTTATCTTATTTATACATTCTCATTTATTTATTTATTAATTTATTTTACATTTATTTATTAATTTATTTAATCACTCATTCATCCACCTTTTCATCATTAAAAAAAATGTAAATTAGTCCTATTACTGATCCATTTATGTGTTAGATGTATGTAGCTCTTTTTAGGTATCTATTCATCCATTTATCTAATTTATTCAAAATTATACATGTATACGTACAGGGTAGCATTGTCAGTTATGAAGCCAATTATCACAAAGCCTTTAAGTGGGTTAGGCCTCCATGTACTTATGCTATTGAATGAATACAAGACTGAAAATACACATTTATAAGCAGTCCACTAACAGTTATGACAATGTAGCATAAAAACACAGTTAAATATCTTCAAAATATATATATTGTTCTCTTGGGCTTGTTAGTTGTTACAATCATTAAATCATTGTGACTTTGTCAAGGGATTCAAGAATTTTGAATGAATCATTTCCCCTCTTTTTGACAGTGTACATTCATTATACTGCTAATAGATTCATTACACATCTGTACAAGCATGATTTATTTCATAACAGGATTTAGAAATCAGGCAAACTATTACTTTACATTGTGTATGTTGACATGTATTGTCTGGATAAATTAGACACAGTTCAACTGGGCTTTCCAAATGTTGTCATTTTTTTAAAGGTGAAATAGTAAAGGCTGTACATTTACAAATAGATGACTTAGATTACATGCACAAACCCTTGTCAGTCCCTGTGCATAACAGTGTCTGTACTATGAGACTAGGCTGACAGCATACTGCATAGGTTCTGTACTTAAAGGTAATACAAAGTTTTGGTAAATTTTGAAAATTGGCTGGATAGTGATTCTTTACAATTTTGATATATTTGGTTGCCCCTGTGGATGTATTATAAGCACTAGAAAAGAATCACTATCCACCCAATTTTCAAAATTTCCCAAAACTTTGTATTACCTTTAAAGAATAAAGTTGAGTTTGGTCATGTGATTGCATTGTGAAAGAAACAGTGTGGAATGGATCAGAAAAAGTTGATCATTTAGCATATAAGTATTGGTGTGTACTGCAAATTTCTGGAGTCCTCAAAATGATTAGAAATTTTGCCCAGTCTTGGTAAAGTAACAAGCACTGTACACAGAAAGATGTATATGGGACAACACATACATGTTGCATAAAAATCAGGCCTCGTTTTTAAGCTGTAACTTGTTATACCGGTATTTAGAATATGAAGGCATTTGAAGAGCCATGCTTTTCAGGGGACATTTTTACTCTGATGTTCTTCTACACTTACATAATAACAATGATAACTCTCACAAATTATTTTTCAGCTCTCCCCAAAACTCAACTTTCTCTTTAAAGATGAAGTTGAGTTCTGGTCATGCGATTGCATTGTGAAAGAAACGGTGTGGAACCGACCAGAAAAGGTTGATCATCTAGCATATAAGAGTTTTTGTGTATCGCAAGGTTCTGGAATCATCAAAATGATAAGAAATTTGGCCAAGTCTTGGTAAAGTTACCAACACTTGCACAGAAAGCTGTATATGGGACTACACGAACACGTGGCGTAAAAAGCCGGCCCCCGATTTTTACGATGTTACATGCATATTTAGAATAAGAAGGCATTTGAAGAGCCATGCTTTTCAGGGAACATGTCTTAACTGATGTTCTTCCACACTTGCATAATAAGAATGAGTAATGCTCACAAATTATTTTTCACCTCTTCCCAGAACTCAACCTTCTCTTTAAGCTTCTTTGACACAGCCAGAGTGAGGCTCTGCTCAACCCTTTAGGAATTATGATAAAGTGTCAAATTAGAGTCTGTACCTGCAGACTAAAAATGACCTGTTACCTGTAGTTCTATAGAACTTAAGGAGCGGTTTTGAAAAGATAGCCTGAAGGTGTACATCGGTCTGTTGGTTATGACGAGAAGCCAGATGTCAGCACTGTGTGCATGCATCTGTGTGTTGGGATGGGGGAAACATTTGTGAATGTTTTTTTTTTTAAGGGGGATTCTAGTTCTACAAACTCTCGGTAAACATTTTATTTTTTTATATTAATATTGAATTGTCATATTCCTTGTGACTCAGGTTAATGATTGTTCTACACCTGTTTGTCTATCTTAGTCAGCATTTTTTTGTTTTAGTACATGCATCGTTTTTAATGCATATTTTATCATTTATATTTCATCCTTAGGAAAAGCAGCAATGGCAAAGAGAGTGACAGTGAAGAGGAGGGTGAGAATGCAGAACTCAAAAAGATGGAAAAGCAGCTGGAAGGTATGTTGTATAAAGAGCAAATAAATACACTAGGAAAGGGTTTATAGCCGTTAGGTATACAACCAGTTAGTCTAATACCTGATTGGTCTATTTCCATGTGGTCTAATAATCACTTTGTGTACTTATCATTTGGTCTAATTACCAATAAGGCTGATAGTCATTTGGTCTAATATATATATATATATAAACAGTAAAAATGCCATGAAGTTTTTGTTTTGTTTTGTGTGTGTATATCAGGTTCCATAGTGGACGATCCTAATGTGAAATGGTCCGATGTAGCTGGTCTTGAAGTAGCCAAGGAAGCGCTTAAAGAAGCTGTCATCTTGCCTATCAAGTTCCCTCATCTCTTCACCGGCAATCGTACACCTTGGAGAGGAATCCTGCTATTTGGGGTAGGATTGTCATCAATGGCTTACTGTTTAAGCAGTTATTTTCACGGAGGATTTATTTTTGCTAAATTCACGAATCACTTATTGATTGCAAATTTAACCTCAGGTAAAAAAAAAGATTTTTAGCTCTGGCATAAGAAAATAATAATGCTTTAAAACTAATGCCTTGTGTTTTCAAAGATATGTCAGATCGTCATTTGAGGATCAGAACATGATGATTAAAATTGAAAGTAATATTTGTTTATACCAGAGAGCTTTTCATGTATATTATTTTTAACTGTTCTGTTTCTTTCTCTCTTCCTCCCTCCTCCTCTCTCTCTCTCTCTCTCTCTCTCTCTCTCTCTCTCTCTCCCTCCCTCCCCCCCCCCCCTCCTCTCTCTCTCTCTCTCTTTTTCTCTCTCTCTCTCTCTCTCTAGCCCCCTGGTACAGGCAAGTCCTTCCTCGCTAAAGCTGTGGCTACGGAAGCCAAATCCACCTTCTTGTCCGTCTCTTCCTCAGATCTCATGTCAAAATGGCTCGGTGAGAGTGAAAAGTAAGTCGTTGTTTATTCTCTTATCCAACAACAAGATCAGTTTAACAACTTTTACACATTAAAACAATGCTTTACTAGAGCTACCTGCCTTTTTACATTCCACTGTTTTACAATCTGGTTGTAAAACGTGTTTTTTAGAGTCAAGTGAAATTCATTTTACAATAATTTCTCTGCCATGTTGTTTGTTCGTTTAGTTAGTTGATTGTTTGTTTAATGAATCATGTCACTTTGTTCTCTGTCTCTGAACCTCTAATACATATCTATTGTTTTTCAATATTTTGTTATGATTTATAATCATTAATTACAGTTTTAATTCTGTCATGCAACCTCATTCTTCCTCATTACATCATGGAAGAATCCAACTTGATCCATGCTTGCATTATTATGTAAGTGGAATGACATGACTCAATTGGTCATTCATAGTTTATGGGTCATGAAATATACAGTTAACCCTAAATTATTCATACCCTTACCAAGTTTTGTAATTTTGTGTAAGTATGTGAAAATTAATTTTTCAGAATTTATGTTTCTTGAGAATGTGACATTAAAGTTTACATCTATATGTATTTTTAAAAAGGCCCCAATTTCAACCAGTCAACCTTTCATTCAGAAAACACAAAACACATCAAATTTACAAGGGGTATGAATAACTCAGTTGTTAAATGTATGTATCCCCAGTATGATGCGAAAGTCATTGTGGTTTGTTGCATTGTGAGCATCTGTCAAATGGCACATTGCTCCCCAGGAAGTGGAGAATGTGCACATATTGTTTCCTAGCAAGCCTGTGTTTGATGACTGGGGTAATAAAACATCTTTTAGAAACATTGTGGATGTATTCAGTGCTATATAAATCTGAAATATTTTCCAGTGATTTCATTTGATCAACAATGAAGAACCTATCTTCTGTATAATACAGTGCGTCCCAGAAAAAACGAAACCGAGAATTATCGACGTTTTAGCATAACTTAATCCTAATTATAATTGATAAATGACACATATTTGGAAAGCTTAGATCCTCCTCTTTCATTTGATGCAACTCATATAATGCATATTTCACGCATGAGTGATTCAAATGAATTTGAAGAGAGGAAACCAAAAAGTCATTTGGCGGACGGTATCTGAATTTCAAAGAGAAAATCACATTTCTAAAAAGTTGAGTTTCTACCCATTCATATGACACCTCAATCACGAAAAATGAGCAAGGAATGACAAAAGACTTAACTCCGACAATCAGCCATGCATGAAGTCTTTCGTCTACGGCCGATTGTCAACGAAACGGAGTTAAGTCTTTTCTTAATTCCGTTTGTTGCTAAGACAGGCAGCCAGTGAAAACGAATTCGTTTGATAAAATTATGGAAATGCAAGCACTATTTTAAACATACAGAACTTTGTCATTCCTTGCTCATGTTTTGTGATTGAGGTGTCATATGAAAGGGCAGAAACTCAACTTCCTAGAAATGTGATTTTCCCTTTGAAATTCAGATTTCGTCCGCCAAATGACTTGTTGGTTTCCTCTCTTCAAATTCATGTTAATCACTTATGTGTGAAATATGCATCATATGAGTTGCATCAAATGAAAGAGGAGGATCTAAGCTTTCCAAATATGTGTCATTTATTAATTATAAATGTGACTAAGTTATGATAAAACATCGATAATTCTCGGTTTCGTTTTTTCTGGGACGCACTGTATATTGTCATCTTTCAATTTCTCTTTTGATTTTATTTAATCTTCTAACAACATATAATTTGAGCTTAATTATTTGTTCTCAAATCAAACTAAAAATCAATTTTAACTTGCATTAACACGTAAGTCTGATGTGAATATTTTGTCCCCTGCCAGGATGGTCAAGTCCTTGTTTGCTGTAGCTCGGGAAAAAAAACCAGCGATCATATTCATAGATGAAGTAGACTCCCTCTGTGGTTCAAGAAGTGACAATGAAAGCGAGTCCGCTAGGCGAGTCAAGACAGAGTTCCTAGTACAGATGCAAGGTAAGGCTTATTTCCACTGAAACGGATGCAATATACATCTATATGTATAGTCAACGTTGCTTCCATGGAAGAAAATTTATACCCAGTCTTGCAATGAAACCAGTTACATGTGATTTAAATCAGTAGTTTTGACTCTTAGAATATCAATCTTGATATTTGCTTTTGAAATGTTAATGGCACAGAAGGTATTTAGAGGGCTATTGCCCAAGGTGAAAGGTAGAAAATAGAGTTACATCTGTCAAGAGAAATACCTGTATGTAACCCCTTCACTACCAGTAGCACCAGGGTGAAATGTCTTTGATCATAAAAGAACTGTCACGTGAAAGACTCTAATTTCCCCATTCATTCTTTTTTTTCTTCAGTATCAGCTGTGGTTTCAATAACCATGTCAAACAGATCAGTGTCATTATTAGGCAAAGTCAGTGTATACATCACAGAAAACTCCACATGCCAGTATCAGTGCGTGATGGCCGAGCGGTCTAAGGCGCTGATTTTAGTCACATCAACACTTGTACGCAAGAGATCAAGTCTCAACTTCGACCAAATTTTTTTTTTTTTTTTTTTTAATGTCAAAATCGGGGGTGCGGCCTATACGGCGCTGCGGCCTTATCGCCGGCAAATACGGTAGTCTTTCTCAGTCAGATCACACCATGCAAAAAGACCTTTAATAGTAATCATTCCCCTTGAAAGCAATCTCTCATTACAACTTTGATTGCAAATTCTTGTTATCGTTCATCATCTTAGGACTGAATGCAACACTAAAAATTTACAAGTGCTTTTAATGTGGGTTAATTTGTTTGTTTGTTTATCATCATCATCATCATCATTTATGAAAGTCGGCATTTTCCCTCTTACAAGGGGTTACTGACTTTTGCGCCATGATGACGCTCCCTTCCTCCGCTTCTTCTCGTCTGGAGCATCGTCCTCATTTATACCAACATTACTGCTTTCTTTCTTCACCATATGTTTCCATGAAATATTCACTCTTCCCTTCCCTCTTATGCCATCCACTTCCAGATCTCATGCTCGTTTCACAGGTTCATCATCTTCCCTTCTCAACAAATGACCCATCATCTCAATCCACTTCTCTTTACCGCTTCCACCACAGTTAATATTTATTTATATATTTCTTTGTTTGTTGATTTGCTTGTTTTTGTTGACAGGCGTTGGAGTAGACAATTCTCAGGTCCTGGTTTTAGGAGCTACCAATATCCCTTGGCAACTAGACGCTGCTATCAGGAGAAGGTGTGTATACATGCAATCCTGCTACAGTCAAACCTGCTTTAGTGACCACCTGTCTACAAAGACCACATTTTGTGTTTCCTTAAAAACGGTTTCTCATTGAAACATGTACTAAAAGAACCTGTCTACAAAGACCACTTTTTGTATTTCATTTGGGCGTCGCTATAGACAGGTTTGACTGTATGTACTTATTATCTAGTCCCATATGCACATATATATTTTTGTTTTTGACTGTGCCATGCCATACTGAGTGAGAAAAAAATATTTTCATTTGAATCCTGTGGTTCAACCAACCCCAAGATAGTTTAGGATGGACTATGATCATTAATTCAAATATATAAGACACCTAAATAAGAAGGTATTACAAATACTAAACATATGTTTTAAAGGATTGAGGAAATATAGGCTCAAACAATGTATGAAATAAGGTAAGTCTTGGAGATTGAAGAGTGCCGTGTGTAGTTCATCATCAACATAAAGCAATACATCATGGAATCCTGGTAGGATATATAACTACTTTGTTTTCCTTATACTACAAAACTGAGAAAATGTAAATCTGACACAAGTTGTTTTTTGAAGTTCTTTCGGAGTTGTGACAGGCATACAACCAGTTTTGGCAGTCCCTTCTTATTCAATACAGATAACTAATATATAATCATGACTGCTCTTATCTTCCTTGGTTTTTTACATATAAATGTCTGACAAGTTCGTACAACAAAGGTCTTGTGCGTATTCACTGAGTTCCATGTTATAAGATACGGAAATGTGAAGCATATTACACTTTACGTCATCATTTTTAAAGAAAATGCCACGGTCTGCCGAGTCATATCAGAATGTGCTTTTAGACAGTAGTCGCACCTTGAACAAATATCTTTTGTTCTTTTTTAATCTAATAGTGGGTCCTTGTGTAGCGCTCATGTGTGGCACATTTGACACTCTTGGTGCCCCATTATTATTACTCTGGCTTTAGCACAGCTGCTATTAAAGTGCTCAAGTATTTCAAGGAATTACTTGCTACCCCGTACCCATTTACTTCACCTGGGTTGAGACGTGAGAGTGTCTAACTAAAGTGGTGTGGCAATGATTTGAACTCCATACCTTGTGATTGATCCATAGTTCAGTGACTTATCCACTAGACCACAGCACCTCTATATGTGCGCATCATATTGTTACCATGTGGTGTGGCAATGATTTGAACCCCATACCTTGTGATTGATCCATAGTTCAGTGACTTATCCACTAGACCACAGCACCTCTATATGTGCGCATCATATTGTTACCATGATTATTCTGTGTTTCTAGGTTTGAAAAGAGGATATACATATCCCTACCAGAAGCCCAAGCTAGAACTACAATGTTCAAGCTTCACATCGGTCAGACCAAGACAACCGTTACAGATCATGAATACCGAGACCTTGGTGAGAGGGCGAAGGGTTACTCAGGAGCAGATATCAGTGTCGTTGTACGAGATGCTCTCATGATGCCAGTTAGGAAAGTCCAGAGTGCCACACATTTCAGAAGGGTTAGTTTATAGCTGGTAACAAGCTTTCACATTATCCCTTCTTCTTCTCTCCAGGAGACCTCTCCAAAATCAAATTCAAGGTCTAGTTTTGTTCATTGATTTTAGTTTTTTTTTTTTTTTTACATATATATGATGAGCCTCCACTGGTAACAAATATAAACATACATAAGTTAAAGGAACCAAGATTCTATGGTGGTATCGTAGTCGTTTTCTTTCCCCTACTCCTTTTTCCTTGCTTATTGCATTTATGTTACTCCTGATGATAGTCAGTACATGCACCAGTACGTTTACTGGTGCATGTACTGACTATCATCAGGAGTAACATGAATGCAATAAGCAAGGAAAAAGGAGTAGGGGAATGAAAGCATTCTGAACCTCTTTTCATCATAAATTAAATAGACAGTTATTGCATGTACGATGTTTTAATAAGGAACCAACGTAGGATTAAACATGTGTGGTATACATATTGAAGAGAGTTATATCATAAATTGTAAGCAAGATATGAAGGTTGGATGAGTGTATAGAGTAAATACCAAACAAGCATAACTGTCACTTGATATTGTTCTTAATCATGTGAATGACATTTAAAACAAAAGAATGCCTGAAATGAGACCGGTTGCTCTGGGGTACTCTTCTGCGAATGCCAGAACGTATGTAAGAACCTGTAAAGGGGATGTCGTATGTCAAGTATTATCGTGTGAACTTTCAGTAAGATACATTTCTCATACAGATAAATATAAGGTCTGTCTAAAATTGTCAGTGTTTACCAGTCATTAGGTTTGTGGTTTGTGGTCCTGTAAAGGACTGTTTGGTTTGAAAGGGGATAGAAGTAAAGTGACCAATCATAAAAACAAGTTTTGCTCTTGATTTAAGGGGTTTCAGGTGGATATACTGTATTCAAAATATGAACTTCAAGTTCCAATATTACTTTGCTCCTAGGTTTCGGGTCCTTCTCCTGAGAACCCTGATGTGATTGCACATGATCTTCTGGAACCTTGTTCTCCTGGATCTCAAGGAGCTATGGAAACTACATGGATGGAAATTGATGGAAAGAAACTCTTAGAACCACCCATCACATATGTGAGTCAAACAATTTGTTGATTTTTAACCCATTCATTCAACCCTCTTCACCCAAGGAAAAAAGCCCTTGCTGGATAATCAAATTCAAGTCAATTTTAAATAGTATATTTCCAATAGAGCTTCATCAGGATGATTGTAATAATGGTTTAAAAGTTCTTGTAACGAAAAATTGGCAGCTCACTTCAGTCTGCCAATTAGCGTCTGAGGAAGATGTCTGAACTCTAAAAATCAAGGCTGTTAAGGGTAATTTTTTTCCTTTTGGATGTGAAACAAGAACTTTCAAACGATACTTTTCAGGGGACCAAATTATGTTGTACCACTACGTCCCCCCCCCCCCCCCCCACGTTCCTGTCAATTGTTTAACAATACAAAGAGCATAATTGTTAACATGGACTTATATGGCCACCAAAGAAAGTAACTCAAAGGTAACTTCTTTCATCCTTTCCCTCTCCAGTTAAGGGGCAATCCGTCCCTTATAATTTGTTTGAAAGCAGAAAAATAAGAGAAACAGAATGGCGAAAGTTTGAAATAAATCTGACCAATAGCAAGAAAGTTATAAATGTTTTTAAAGGTAAAGACCAGTTTTGGAAACGCCCCCCTCTCAAAAAATGAAATGGAAGCTCTTATTACCAATCATGTGAAAGAATATGTTTTGACTAATACGTAATCATATAAATTTTGCCGAGAAACCGCCTACTAATTGATATATTTGGTAAATTATTATATCTATTTGGAACTGATAGATATAACGCACGTGTCGCACATGTGTGAGTAGTCCCGTATACAATCTTTTTGTGTACAGTGCTTGTAACTTTACCAAGACAGGGCCAAATTTGTTATCATTTTGATGATTCCAGAACCTTGCAGCTACACACCAATACTTATATGCTAGATGATCAACCTTTTCTGATCGATTCCACAACGTTTCTTTCACAATGCAATCGCATGACCATAACTGGTCTTTATCTTTGATGTAAGATCTTATATAAGATCATTAAGTCTATGCGAATCTCAAATTGGCGGTTTGGTCAGTGGATTGTGACGTAGTCATGGATAACTCTTTTCTCCTGTATACAAAATTATAATTAATTTCTGTTTTTCTTCTACATGCCTTCTCCCTTGGGGCACTACTCAAAATATGTTATGGGTAGCATATTATTTTAGGACCTCTAAAGAGAAAACACCTTTGTGAGGTCATACATTTTTTTTAAATTGAAATTTTAGTCATGTTGTGTATTGGAACAAATGGGAAAGTTGTCCGTCACTATATCGCAGAGACATTACCGATTCAGCCAATCTTAAGTGCCCACACCTATAGTGATTTTCAACTTCCAAAAATTTAGAAATTCCTCAATTTTTGTCTGATTTAATTCAAACTTCAACAAACTGCTTTTTTCTAGCGTAGTTTGCTATCAAGGTTGGATTTCATTTGAAATGTTAACATCTTTGTCAACCAATATGTTATGCTTGTTCCTCTCTTGACCCCTTTCATCCAATGCTCCTTGTTTTGTTTCTATTTACAGAAAGACCTTATCAAAGCCATTGAGAACACCAAGCCATCTGTCAATGAAGAAGACTTGTTAAAACAGGTCAAATTCACAGAAGACTTTGGTCAAGAGGGCTAGAGCCTGGTTCTAGATGAATCATTGGATTGTCTCTTTAGTGAATCCAAGTGGATGGTGATGGACTGTATCAACTTTAAGTTGGATGATATTCCTTAAATCTCTCATGGTGACAATTTTTTTGAATCATTAGTCACAAGGCATAGGATATAGCTATATATTACACGTCATGTACAGTTTTGGTAAACCCTCTAAAATGTTTCTTCTCATTTTTTTATATTTGACATGATATCGAGGGTTCAGTGACACAAAGATGTAACTCCATATTTTTCCAAAATGAATATTTGATATCAAAATGTTCAGAGAAATGTGGGCTTTCCAGGAAACACAAGACTTAATTCCACCAAACACCCCCTTGAAGTCAATGGCTAGTGAAACATAGACTTAACTCCATAAGGCCCAAGTGCTCAGTGACACATAAACCACTTTTTCTCAAAATGGCCAAAATGGAGTCTTTGTGTCACTGACCCCTCGATATATTGGAGGATACTAGCAATACTAAGCTGATATGAATTTGTCCTCAAGTGATATATTAAATAAATGAGAGGTAGAAAATAATTCAGATTCCATCCTGGGGTGTAAATTATAACAACGGTAACCTGCACTATACACATGTAAAACCTAAGAGGACTGTGTGTGTATACACTACAGTCTCTATGCACGTGCTGTCTTTAAGTGACAAGAGCCATCGGGTTGGAAAGGTCCTGGTACAGGGTAAGTGTATGAACTATTATCTAGGAAACCTTGCAGCTATTTACACCACTTTTCACTGGATATCATGGATTGAATACCAAATTATCTCCTATGTGTATGTTTCGATACAAGGAGAACATTTAATATGATTCTTCCAATTTACTTTTTGCTACCAAAACTATACTTTTAATGATATCAATAAATGGAAAATGTGAGTTTAATGGAGTACTCATACTCGCCAAAATTTATCTCTAAAGATCTCTCCAGCAAGGAAGATTTTCTGTATGGGTCATGTTAAGTCGCTGTATACTCCACGCCAAATACTTAATAAATTTACTAATACTTGTATCATTGTTCAACGCATAATATCAAACTCCAACTTGACCAAGCGGCGTTGATATCACTATGTGTATGATATCATTCTCAAATCTGAGGATTCCCAAGGTCCCCCATGTCAGTTAAACCTCAAGAAAGTAGCCAGAAAGGAGCTAACTGTAACTAAAGGTATGCTTTAATAATACACACAAGTTTGCATACCAAACATTTTGAAAGTCGTATCGCATCGTATCTGAACAACCTTTTAATATCAAGCTCTGGCCTGCTGAAATCCTTCTCTCTTTCTTTTTTAAGGGAACGATGTAGGCAAGACATTGAAACCTACTAATTATGTGTTCTAAGATTTGTCAAAATTATTTTGATTATGAAAGGATTAAACCTTGGGGTGTTTACTGATGATTGGATGGGATATTAAAAAAAAAAATTGTATGATATTAAAGGAAATTGTATATCCCTACATCTTTGTATATGTAAATAATATATACTATTGTAGATAGCCATTTATGTGTCTAAGAAGAAATATGTTTGTCTTATATTGTTATTACAGACTGTGTAGATATATATGTTATGTTTATGGTATGTTATAGTGTATGCCTTTTGTAGGTTTGAAGCTCTTTGTACTTCAATGAATTTATGCATTTATTCTTGATGCTGTGTTGTTCATACCCTCTATCAACTTACATTACCGGCCACAGTTATGCAATGAATGTTACAATACAAAGTGTTGATCATCATCACATTTAGATTTGGTTATGATTGGCATAATAAGTTGAATATTGGGTATATATCATGGTCATACATCCTTGTAACATGAATACCAAGTGATTTGAACATTCAGACAAAATCGTTTCTTGGTGTACTCATCAAAATATGTTTTTAGATTTGTTTAATTCCATGTACCTGGTTAAAAGTCTTGTGCTTCTTATGAATAAGGAGAGTGAGAGATTGATTTCTACTCTTAATGAGACAAATGCAGATAAAGTATATTATGTACCGGTAGATTTTAGGGGTATATTGAATAGTGCGGGTAATAGTGGTGTGACTCGTTGAGTACAAGCTCTCAAAGACAGATTTGAAAGCTAAATATGGTTACAAATTTCAGAAAATGTTCAAAGTGAACAATAACTATTTCATGTCCTGCAATAATAAGTCTTTATTTTTAACATAGTGAAGACTTCGATATTAAAGCAGCCAGTGTTTTTTTTCCTTCTTTTTGTGTCTTCTTGATAAGTCATTAGTATTTTTGTATAAGTGCATTATTTATGTGAAAAAATCTTGCTCTAGATGAATAAATACATGGGGTAAAAAATATTTTGAAACTGTGAAGAAGTGTTCATTTAATGATGAATTATTTGAAAGCAGATACATGTAGTATAAAAAAAAAACTAGCTATTTACATTTGTGTGGACTGCGAATTCTATGCTACATTACATCTGTATGTAACTAATAGCAGGACGTTCACAGTGATTTAGGTTAAGCCTGTAACTAGTTTCTTTTAAAGAATATTTACCGTAAAATTCAAATGAATATCAATTATCATTGTTTCTCCACCTTTTGTCTATGCTTGGTTAAAGAGAGCATTTATTTTGTATCTGTTCACGAGGATTCTGAAAACAAACTCACTTCAAGATTTGAATGAATTATTTTATTTCATTTCTGAATCTTAAAGGTGAAGAAAATTAATTATAAAGAATCAGATTTAGAGCTTTCATGTCTTGAGTACTGTTTGAAACATTTTTGTGAATTTACATTCATGAAAATTGGCATGACAAGAAAACTTTTTTATTTCCTATATTGTTGTTAATGTTAATGTACAAAATTGTCTTTTACTCAATAATGATGCATAATAAATGAGACTAATTATCATTACTGTACTTCCGTCGTTGATTTTTGCTTTTTTTCTGTCGTTCATGTAAAGACGATCAAATCTCAATATTGCTCTGACATATGCCCACCAGGTAAAGTATGACAGCTTCCTTCTGACCACTGCCTAACAGCTTGTCCAGATATGAAATGGGTAACCACATCATTTTATTTATGATGTGTAATTAAATTGCAACTGTGCAGATACAAAGCACATTACGCTTGCATTGTTATGAAGAAAAAAAGACATCTTCACAAGGCATACAGAGAAATCTAACCTTAATAGCAAACTGCGCTAGGAGAAAGCAAAAACTTGCAAACTTTCCCCATGTTATTTGTTGTATTTTTATTTTTCTGATTTCATACAAAATGAACCTATTACAGAGATGCCAACTTTTGGAAATCAGAAATAGGGAGGATTTGTAATCGACACCAATTAATGTGCGCGTAGCGCACATCTCGAGCGCGTAGCGCCCGACACATGCGGCCGGGGTCCAGGGCCCGCCTTAGGGCCCTGGAAGCTCTGGGGTTCTAGATGCTCTCTGGTGCAATCTGAGCCTTATTTTGGAGCATTTTACATGTGTATTTAGTTAAATAATTCCCCCTTTTTTTTTAAATAACATAAAAATTGTACAAAATGCATGATGAATTACTTTCAGACTTCCGATTACACAGGTACTTGATACTGTATTCGGTCTTATACTTCCGAGACCATTTCCTGGTCTTATTTTGCTGATTTTCCGCCATTTGGATTCTGTGGCAATATCCACGCATTGGTTACGGCGATCCATATGCTGAAACAATCTTTCGCTACTCTTAATTTGTCTTTTAACATAGTGGAATTATTACATGCTTAAGTTAGCAGATGATATTTCTCTTTCAATTCACAGATATATATACTGATAAGCGCCCTCCAAAAAAAATCATAATAAAAAAAAAAAAAAAAAAAAAAAAAAAAAAAAAAAAAAAAAATCGGGAGGGTTGGCATCTCTGCTATTATATGGGTGGGATTGCTATTTAAAAAATCCAAGACATTCAGTGAAGTTTCAAACGTATTTCAATTAAAGTCAATAGTATGGGCATCAAGATGAATTTCTCATTTTCAGTGAGGGATTAATCCTTTTAATTCAAACTAATCCTTTCTCCTTTATTTGGGGTCAAAATATATTTTAATTTTTAAACTCAATAACATGGACATCATCCCATCCAATGTTACGTTTATGCACCTATTGTGTCCCTTTTCCTTCTCTTAAGTGACCCTATTAAAATCTGATAGGTGCCCCTTTTCATCTCTGGAGAGTTCCTCTTTTTAGGTGCGAGAAATATTCTGATAATTGCCCCCATTAAAATCTAACAAGTGTCCTTTTCCCTTCTGGGAAGTACCCCTTTTCATTTATCCATAACATGCTCCCGTATAGAGTGACTTAAAGCATTTTTGTTCATTAATTTCCCCCAAAGATTTCAAATTTCTTGGGGTCCGAACTGAGATTTTTGGTGCCCATGTGACCCGGGCGCCTGCAAGTGTCGAGCCCTGCCTTATCTCATTCACCTCCCCCCCCCCCCCTCCCTACCCCCTGGTAATACTTGCATAAAACAAAACATAACAATATACAACAATTATCTGTACATGGAATGGCTTTTATTACATAAATACAGGTACATTTACAAAACGTTGCATTTTCATCAAAATATCACTTGGTAGGAATCATCCTCCACACAGGATACCATGTTCAATAATTTAATTAAATGATTGTAGGCCTACACTATCAACAATGATCTAAGGTTTGGACAAGCAAAGTCTTCAGTAAGGCAAGCTGTTTATACAAAAAAATGATGAATGAAAAATAAAGAATACACAAACTTTTGTTGCCAGTGCATGGCAATGAGTTAATGAGGACATTGATATGTACATCGCTGACTCCTGGGACTTGATAATAGCACAAAGGTCTGAAATCAATCGCCAAATGACAATGGCCAATCAATCTCATCGTTGCATGCAAATATTGTTTAATTATGGTTTAATAATAATAACAGTGGGTTCTTGTTTTGCGCTCATGTCTTGTCAGATTTGATGCTCCTGGCACTCAACAATTATCAAACCCGGCTTTAGAATGGTTGCCAGTGGCACTATAGCATTTCAAGGAATTCCTGCCAGGTACCCATTTACCTCACCTGAGCCGATTGTGTTAAATGTAGATTAATGTCTTTTCAAAGGACGAAAGTGCCATGGCAGGACTTGACCTGTGAACCATGTGATCCACAGTCCAGTGACGTTTCCACTAGACCAGTACACCTCCACTACACGACACTAGCCTAAATCCAAACTGATACAAAAGTGACTGATTCCAGATCTTGGCCATTTGAGATAATAAAATGTTTATCTCGGTATGTAGCAGCTTGAGTAAAGCACAGAAATGAGTGATCATGCTTCTGCATCTCTGTGAGGCTCTTTCGCACCGTCCATGGTCACTCCGCGCACTCTACGGTGCAAAAGAGCCTCACAGAGACGTAGAAGCATGATCACTCAATACAGTGCTTTAATCATGCTGGTATGTTGCGGCCTGTCTAACTGGCGTTGGTCTCATATGTGTTACTGATGTATTACATAAATGAATATTATGTAAACAAAACTACAGCACATTTGCCTTACATGTAAGTTGGCATGAAACAACAAAACATATACAGAACAATAAAAAAAACACAAGAGAAGAATGTCATCTATGTGGCAATAGGGCCTTCAAGAAAAGGTCAGGTATTGTTTTCTACGATCCCTCATTTTCGTCCCGCAATAGCTCCAAGAGTTCATCTCCAACCTCAGCATCAACATCGTCATCATCTCCCTTTCCTTCCTCGTCCCCCGTGGTACCATCCGCCTCAAGCTCCTTAGCGATGTCATCCGGCAGGGCATTGTCGTCAGGTAGACCTGCACTGCCCTCTGTAGTTTCGCTGGGAGCAGTCTGTGAGGTAGCTATAGAGGGCGGTGGTGAATCTAACAGTGGCTCCATAGTGATACCCATAGCTTTACGAACAGACTCGGTAGGGACCAGGTGACCTGGTAATGTCTGTGTACAATGAGGTAAAAGATGAAAGTATTAAGTACAGTACTAATACTAATAATGATAATAATAATAATATTGGATATCTTTATAGCACACATATCCACCATGCAAGGTCCTTAAAGGGATCGTTTAACAATGTTAAATCTGAGATACACGGTCCTACATGTTACCAGTGTCTGTGATATGGTGTAATATTGAAGCCAAACAAAAATCGCGCTTCAAAATGATCAAGAAATGCCTCAAAAAAGTAAAAATCTTTGAGTGACCGGTTTTACCATACTCGTTTTCCCCAATATGAAAACCGTTCAGCGAACGGTTTTCAAAATTTGTAATTCCAATCATTAATATCTTGATAATCAGACAGGCGATCGGCTTGTAAAAGTCATGGAGTTCCTGACTGACCTAAAGGTTTATAATTATCATTGCAGCATGAGCTAAATCAAGGATTATTTTTAAAGGATCTAAGACAAAGTTACCGGATCCCTTTAAGGCACTCCAATATTACCCTGGCTCTGCTAGGTTACAGAGTTTGGTGCTCACAGCATTCAAGGAATTCCTTCCTACCGGTACCCATTTAACACCTGGGTGGAGAGTGGCAAATATAGATTAATGTCTTGCCACAAGTAATTGTGGTGCTGTTGTCCTAGCTCTCTATTGGGTAGCAGTGCTATGCTTTATCTAGGCCTGAGTCGAAACGGGTCCCCGCCCGGGCCCCGACCGTCGAGCTGAAACCCGGTTTTTGATTTTCGGGTTTCGGGTTTTTCAAAATTAAATTTCACACTGATATTTTGAAATATAGAACTAAAAATATGCAATTCACAAACTTATATTTCAATATAATCAAATAAATATGCTTTAGAAATAAATGGATATTGTTTCAGTTGACGGTAGGTGTTTTTATCGCTCTAAAATTGAGGCTGCAAGAAAAGAATCACGCTTCGTGGTACCGATCGAGTGCGTTGATCAGAAACGGAAGTGGAAATAGATCTATGACCCACTGAAGACAGAGCAAGAAAATGCCACACACGTACACAAGACTAAAATGTTGATCAGACTATTGCAATTAAATCGTAATACTAAAGGCATTAATTTAATTGTCAAAATATGTCCACAACATAATGGTTTACCCTTGATAGTTTGATGAAGGAAAATAAATTAAAGCTCTTGAAATAACATCGAAGTGCCTTTCGTTCGTTCTAAAAATGCGTGTATAACGGCAAGCAGCTCAGAAGTTACGAGTCAAGCTTGATATGCATGTTTACATCCCTACACCGTCATCCGACCTGATCGGAACAATAAAATGACTCCCTAGCATTAAACCAATTAAAAAACATCACGTAAGACTTTAAGGGACTCCAATTCAACAAAATTACCGTAAAATAATTATTTGCTTTGACAAATAATACTATAGATATTCATAATATCTTACAGAAATAATGATATTTCATGAGCTACGTACTCGATATCGAGTTCAGCTGGCCATCATTTTGAAATGAGACGTAGTTGTCATGCAGCGCAGAATGCGGCAGCACGCAGAGAGAGGAAAACAAAATCACGTATTAGTCACGTGAATATCACGTGATCTCAGGCCCGCGCTTTTTTTCCTCTCTCTTCTGCATACTGCCCTCTACAGTCTACTGCATGACAACTACGTCTCATTTCAAAATGATGGCTAGCTGAACTCGATATTGAGTACGTAGCTCATGAAATGTCATTATTTCTGTAAGATATTATGAATATCTATAGTATTATTTGTCAAAGCAAATAATTATTTTACGGTAATTTTGTTGAATTGGAGTCCCTTAAAAATCTTGCGTGATGTTTTTTAATTGGTTTAATGCTTATTGTTCCGATCAGGTCGGATGACGGTGTCGGGATGTAAACATGCATATCAAGCTTGACTCGTAACTTCTGCTTGCCGTTATACACGCATTTTTAGAACGAACGAAAGGCACTTCGGTGTTATTTCAAGAGCTTTAATTTATTTTCCTTCATCAAACTATCAAGGGTAAACCATTATGTTGTGGATATATTTTGACAATTAAATTAATGCCTTTAGTATTACGATTTAATTGCAATAGTCTGATCAACATTTTAGTCTTGTGTGTGGCATTTTATTGCTCTGTCTTCAGTGGGTCATAGATCTATTTCCACTTCCGTTTCTGAACGCACTCGATCGGTACCACGAAGCGTGATTCCTTTCTTGCAGCCTCAATTTTAGAGCGATAAAAACACCTACCGTCAACTGAAACGATATCCATTTATTTTTTAAAGCATCTTAATTTAATTCAATTTATTATTTTATTGTTTTGAAAGCAGTGACTGTCTTTTCCATCGCATCATTAGAACAGCAACTTAGTCTAACTCCCGCCGCTGCATGCACACGATTTTAAGTGTCAGTGCAGTGGTGAAAATTTTGGGTACCCGGTCCCCGCCCGAAATTTTCAAGTCAAACCCGGGTTCGGCAAAACCCGTGATGACTCAGGCCTAGCTTTATCTAATGGCTGCTAGGACAACAGAACCATGGTGCCTAGAAACATGATATCAGGGGAGTGTTTCACAAAGACTAAGATTTACTTTTAGTTGGACTTAACTATGGCAGGCCATTCATGCCACTAGTTCCTCTAACCATTCCTGGCATTGGTTTCTCGAGGGACTTAAAATTGTGGTCACAAAACTTCAGAATTTAGCTTTTTTGATATTTCATTATTGGAGGAAAAATATTATCTAAAGATCATAATTGAGAGACCAATGGTGAGAGCAACCAGGGGCATAAATGGCCTGCCATTGTTAAGTCCAACTTAAAGTCGATCTTAGTATTTGTGAAACATTCCCCATGCATGATAAAAAATATGCCATATTCATATTATAGTTGTTGTTTTATCATTATTATTACTATCAACATTATCATAAGCTTATAAGCTAGCCTTACCTTGGCAGTAAGTTCTTTGAGTTGTTGAGTAAGTTTTTCAGCTATGGCATGCTCTTGATCAGATGGACCTTGGATGTACTGAAGATGAGGAGGAGGTTTGCGATTGAGACGTTCATTCTGACTTCGTTCCAGATCCCTGATGAGCTGTGCAGTCTTACCAAGCTTCTGATCAACCTCTTTCTCTGTCTCACTCTGTATCTTGTCCATCATGGCCATCTCTTTCTCTGTTACACAAGACACAAACAAGGGAGAAAATCTTCAAAGTAGAAAATCATATTCAACAAGCCAAGGGATCTAGCTCCATTGGAAGCAAGGCTTAACACTACAAACAAAAATAATATTTTAGAATGAAAAATCATATCAGCAACACATGCCATGTTCTTTTATTATAAATTCTTGAAAATGAAAAATCATATGAATTTGCTGTGAAGACTAAAAGCATCCTTTGTAAGAGATTAATTGTGAATCGGGAGCGCCAGGAGTGTCAAATCTGACAGATATGAGCGCTATACAAGAACCCAATTTAATTAATTAATTCAAAATTTTCAAAACACCAATCAACCTAATCAAGAAGTTGCTGATATACCTCTTACTGGAATAATACTTGATATAGTACAAACTATACAGTCTACAGTGTTAAATTGAATTATACCCCTTATTTCCTTTAAAAACAAATCAGAGGTGTGATTACAAATGAATTATGGTAGGCTGTACAATAAATTTACCATCACTTTTTACTATGAACAGGTCAACAGTAATTTCCTCTTAACACAGACACACACACAGAGTGAGAGAGATTATGTGAGAAACACAGACAGGGAGAGTGTGTGTGTGTGAGAGAGAGAGAGAGAGAGAGAGAGAGAGAGAGTAAGAGGGAGAGATAGTGTGTTTGTGCTAGAGGGAGAGACACAGAGAGACAGAGACAGACAGAGAGTGTGTGTGTTTATGTGAGAGGGAGACAGAGAGAGAGAGAGAGAGAGACGGTGAGAGAGAGAGAGGGAGGGAAAGAGATAGAGAGACAGAGACAGAGAGACAGACAGACAGACAGAGGGGGAGAGGGAAGGGGGATGAAACAGCTCATGTAAGTTACCTAAACCTGGCAGGAATGACATGTCAATCCCTTCATCAGCCAGAGATTTAAGACCTTCAAAGTCAATCTTGTCATCTTGATTAGACGTCTTTCCTCCTGCACTGTCTGTTGACTGGATATATAAACAGAAAGTCTGGTGTCTTCATATCATACATGTAGTGGTTGAATATATCAAGTCATCAATGGATATAAAAATACAAAAGAAATTAAGGTTTAAGCTAAAGATTTAACAATAATCTATTTGAATTGCTTCAAAGTTACATTCCAACCCATTTATTTCTTTGTATTTTTGTTGAACATTGACAACCATTATTTTTAAACGTGTAACCCTTTTTATAACTGCTTTTTATCAAATTTTATGCATGAAATCAGTTCTAAACATATTTATCTCTGTTTCATTTATTATGCTCGACTACTCGAGTGGAAATGAACTTTGAATTGAATTAAATTGAATATTGAACCCTCTGAGCTAAACCTACATTCAAACGTGAAGATAAAACATCTCCAATTACTTTGCTTTTAAGGACAGCTTAAGAATTCCCATGCATTTGTTATCTAATGTTCTTCCGCGCTTGCATAATAACAATGATAACGCTCAAAAATTATTTTTCAGCTCTTCCCAGAACCTAACCTTCTCTTTAAGCATGCTTACCTTGCTTCCTGTGTCTTCTAACCCAGCTTGGAAGTCTTTCAATTCATGATTCTAGAGCAGAGACAAAGATACCCAAGATTGGCATTAGAAACTTTGTACAATGGCTGCAATGTGCACAGCTTTATAATTATGAGATAGCTTTACAGAATCAAGTATTGGTAAGTTACACACAGTAAGCGATCTGGTATGAATTTTGTAGACTTCTTTGTCTGTCTCCACAGATACATGTATGTACATGTAAAAAGAATGAAGTTATTTAGACATTTCTATACATCTAAAACTGAAGTCAACACATCGTAACAAGAATTTCCAAATGTTTTCCTTTTAATCAATATATCCAAGCTAAACCTCCATGAAGCTATAGGTTCAGCTAAGTCAATCTTGCTCCACGCTTTTTTTCCTACCGATCTACTAGCATTGAATTTCTCCAAACTTTTTTCTGTGCTACAATCATGTATAAATATGAATAGATTGGTAACAACAACAACACATTGTGTAAATGTTCAAGCAGGTTCTTCTCACTATTCATAAAACTCTACGAAACAAATATTGTTTAATAATTAATATCTTCAAACTAAAAGCAAAGAGTTTTCACTCTTCACAAGGATGTCATTAACTCACCTGTTTGATATGTTCTTTTGTCTTGCTATGCTCTCCATTGGTAAGCGAGTCCAGGAGACTGTCAACCATTTTGTTCACATGATCACCGCTATCCTTTACGTACTCCTGGATACTAATAAAACAGAATGATACAACAGCTATAGCTCATCTTCGTCTACACTTTCCTTGAAATAATCTTGAATATCAAACTACAACCAATCAATTATACGTAAAGGCTTCACTGAAAGATAAAGTTGTGTTCTGGTCATGCAATTGCATTGTGAAAGAAACGGCGAGGAATCGATCAGAAAAGGTTGATCATCTAGCATATGTACTGCAAGGTTCCGGAATCATCAAAATGATCAGAAATTTGGCCCAGTCTTGGTAAAGTTACAAGCACTGTACACAGAAAGATGTATATTGGGCTAGGCGAACATGTGGCATAAAAATCTGTCCCGATTTGTATGATGTTACATGCCATATTTAGAATATGAAGGCATTTGAATACCGGTAGCCATGTTTTTCATGATCATTTGTTATCTGATGTCTTCTTCACTTGCATAATACAATGATAACGCTCACAAATTATTTTTCACCTCCTCCCAGAACTCAACCTTCTCTTTAAGACGGTTTTGTGAAATGATACCCTGATGAAATATACATTAATCAATGATTAAAGATATCTTGCAAATTACCTTTTAGCATATTTGACTGCATCCTCGTCTCCATAGGTGCTGTAGATAAGATCTGATTCCTCTTTACTCAGGTTAGCAAAGGTTGAATCATAGCCAGGAGCAAAGGAACTGAACGGTCCATACATCAGATAGCTCACTATACCATAATAGACAAGATGAAAACCATTGCACATTTGTCGTCTTGATTTAACTTACAATGTTCAACAGGAGTGGTTTCATACCTAACTTGTTTAGGTCTAAGCTTTAGAAACATTTTGTAGATAGCTTTATTTCACGACGACTTGAAGGGTAGTCTTTTAATACAGAAGACCATTTACAAGGAAATTGGAAAAATGAGAATTTACTCGTTGTTGGCAAAATGCCTCAACATGAAGTATGATATGCTGTCACAATTGACACCCGAGTTCATTAATCAAAGCCCCCCCCCCCCCCCCCACCTTAAACTAAGACCTCAAACTAACTTCCTTTGTTAAACCTGATTTTGACGTTAAAGCCAATGCCATGTTTAAAATCTAGGAGAATATGGGCCTCTAAGCGGACAATCATGCAGTGCATGTTTCAAAATCCATAAGTATCCTTACATGAGGCTCACTGCAAGAACCGATTGCTCAAATCAAAAGCTTATGAAATGAATGAGTTTGTAAGCATTCCAGGAAAATCAAGAAGAGTTAATGCTTACCAGGAAGAGCTTTGTTTCTCTTGTCTTCTTTGAATCCTGGTAGGGATGCTGTACCATGGGACAATCTACCGGTCAACAGCCCCAGATTAACCTTACGACTCTCTTCATTCTCACCACGGTCTGGGTTCAGAACGGACAAGGTGGTCGTACCAGCTTTGTCTTTCCTCAGGAAGCCAATCTGTAAAGAGCCAAATAATAATCAGAATAATGATAGTAACAACAACAACAATAATAATAATACTACTACTAATAGTAATAATAATAAAAATAATAGTAAGAGGAAGGGGGAACATATTGGGTCATTTATGTATCAAACAACAATTACTTTGGTGCACAAATTCCTTCACCTAGAAGAGCATGATGTACCTTACTGTTTGGTTGTCTAGCTGTAAGTCTATCTTTAGCTTAGACAGTGACAAACGTACAGGGGTGATGGTGAGCACTAAAAAATCAAAAAAATCTGGAAAATAAGGGAAAATAAAGGAAAATAAAGGAAAATCAGGTAATTATCAGGCCTGAAAGTAACATACCTTACTCTTGGGTTGTCTAGCTGTAAGTCTATCTTTAGCTGCTTTGGCTGCCTCTAATACTTCCTGAATGAGGACTTTGGCATCATCATCATCCATGTCGTCATCACCCTCAGATTTTCTGCATCAAAGAAACAAATAATACATCAATCATGGTCATAGTAATAGTAACATATAGCAAGCTTCAATAACCGTACCTATGATCCCTCAGTCCTGTATAGAAGGTGTTTTTTTTCCCCAGTGAGGAAATTTATGTGTATGATACTGGAGTGAAAGATAAAAATCTTAGCTATACAAAGTCAGTTCTATGGCTTCCACAGTTTTATTTGGGTCCTCGATTTTTCTTACTTAGATAAGGAAATCACACTCTGTCCTGGAACCATTAAATCAGACATTAATTATGTTCACCATATCAGTTGTGGTATGTAATTAAACTGTACTATCTCTGAGAAAAGCTTATAAGACAGTGTTGTATGTAATCTGAAAAGGTTCAAATGTGCTGTTGTTACATGAGATACTTAGAAGAGAATTCTAAAGATGATGTAGTGTCTTACCCAGTAGCATCCGTCTGGTTTGTAGTAGAACCCTCATCCGTTACCATAGTATCCATTGTGCTTGTATCCATGAACTCTGGTCTCTCATTAAGAGGTGTGTTCTCTTTCTCTGCGTGTTGCTTCCGACTTGGTTTAGGTTTAGATTTGGATTTAGATATCCCTTCTCCTTCATCCACACACCCAAACGCTCTTTTGATGGTTTCCAGACGTTCCTTTAATCAACAATCAACAATCAACAATAGTCAAATATGGCTCTTGTGGCAGATTACCCTTGTGATATAATTATACAGGGGTGATAGTGAGCACCAAAAAAAAAAAGAGGATTCGCGGGGAAAAAATGGCATCTAACAACATTCCCCCCTTTCGAGTAAGAAAATTGGGAAAAAATAGGGCAAAATAGGGAAGAATAGAGAAAATAAGGGGGGAATCAGGATAAAACAGTGAAGAAAAAAAAACTGTTAATTTTTTTTTTTTTAATCATGATTTTTTTTTTTTTTTTTTTTTTTTTTAATCGGGAAGAAAAAAAAATCTGGAAAAAAAAAGAAAAAAATCGGGAAATCAATTTAAATCTGGTTTTTATCAGGCTTGTATATAAAAAATGTATCCATTAAAGTCTACTACTATGACAACTATTAATTACAGTGAAACCTGCTTGAGAGACTACCTTAAAGACCCCATGTCTTCAAAAAAAAAACTGTACATGAAGAACACCTGCCTAGTATAAAGACCCCTTTTCTTGGCTCTCTGGTCTTTGCAGACAATTTTAACAGTATGATATAAGAAGCATATACAGGTGTATCTAGTATGATATACGAACCATAAACATTTATTTTAAATACATTTAACATTTCTTTGGGGTATTGAGTATACAACAGCCTATCAGCTATTTATACACATGTTGAGGAACATGGGTTTATTCCTCAAGGCTAATGTGTCATTGCAAATGAAAAATAAAGATTAATTCTTTTTTCGGGGGTCAAATTTTCATGACCAACTATAACTTCTTCATACACACATACATAGAAAACATGATATACCGGTATATGTACATACTTGGCGTTTGGTTTGTTAAAGCATTCTCTCTCTCTCTCTCTCTCTCTCTTTCCACTGTCATCATGATATATATATTACCTTGCTCATGACTTTCAGCCCTGTACCTAGAAGTTTCTTGGCTGCCTTGTAATACACAGTCTCAGGTCTGTTGTAATTCATTGCATTCTCACACATCGTCACAAAATCATCCTGTAAAGAATTTACAATTAAGTAAAGAAAAATATCATCATTTCAACATTGCTCCCTCTCCTAAAATATGCTAGTAAAAAAAGGGGTGAGTTTCATAAAAACAAGTGATACATAACATTTATATGTCAGCTGTAGCCATTAACAATATCCATTTAAGCACAAAACTTCATCAACTAGAATTAGAAAGAGACAGCGGGAAATACATGGTGTACACAAAAAAACATTCATATTATACAATTACTTAGACTGTCCCAAAAGAACAGCTCTGATACAATACTTTGCCACATTCAATCAGATAACAAATCTAGCAAAATAAGTTGATATCAAATCATGTTATGAATCCACATTTTACTTTCTGTACCAAAGCTGAAGAACATTGTTAACAGAAAAAATAATTAGATGCCTTACTAATTGTGTGGCAGATAAATACTAACTGTTTTGGTTAAAACATAATCGACTAAAGTGTTTACAGTATTATTGCCCCAGTTAGTAGATGCTATTACCAGTGCGCAACATTAACAGACGCCTGGGCCACGTACATGGGCGCCCAAAATCTTAATCCGGACCCCAATACATAAAGCTCATGCATACAGATTGTAGAAAGTTTCATCTGGACGCATCCAAATATCAAAGCATGCGTTAGTAATGAAATGACTAGCAGATACCAAACTCGCAAACGCTGTGGAACAACACACGCGAATTCACATTTACTTTGCACAGATGGTGAACATGTACGCGCCAGAAAAGGCAAAGTGCAGCGCCCGCGATCCTGAAGTTTATCCCAAATGACCCTGTGACCTTAGACGTCACATGTACACAGGGCCTAATTACAAACTCACTTATTGCATTGACATTCGCATCCTTTAGGTGATCATGTAACATATATGTATTGGTGTGTACTACAAGCCAGTTCTGGAATCATCTACCCATTTAATGCCTGGGTGAAGAGGAGCAGTGTAAATAAAACTCCTGCTAAACAAAGCAAGTGCTTAATCTTGGTTTAAAGATAAAGACCAGTTATTGTCATGCGATTGCATTGTGAAAGAAATGTTGTGGAATCGATCAGAAAGGTTGATCATCTAGCATATAAGTATTGGGGTGTACTGCAAGGTTCTGGAATCATCAGAATGATGAGAAATTTGGCCCAGTCTTGGTAAAGTTACAAGCACTGTACACAGAAAGATGTATATGGGACTATGCGTTATATCTATCAGTTCCAAATAGATATAATATTTTACCAAATATATCAATTAGTAGGCGGTTTCTTGGCAAAATTTGTATCATTATGTATTAGTCAAAACATACTCTTTCACATGATTGGTAATAAAAGCTTCCATTTCATTTTTTGAGAGGGGGGCGTTTCCAAAACTGGCCTTTACCTTTAAACAAAAAACAATTTGTAGGGGCTCTAATCATTCCTTTAGATAAAAATATGTGCATTATGTATGATGTTTTTCTTATTCTTATTCCTTATCAATACCTTGTATTCATCAATAGAGTTGTAGTCTTCTCTTTCTATCTTCTTCTTCATTGTACAGAAGTCCATTGGTTCTAGGATAATACTAGAGTAACCAGGAGCAATGATGTCATTCACTGGCCAAGCAAAGAAACCTTCTACATCTTTCCTAAAAAAATAATACAATTTAAAAAATATATAAATATATATATGTAAAGAGAGAGAGAGAGAGAGAGAGAGAGGGAAAGAGAGGAAGAGAGAGAGAGAGAGAAGAGAGAGAGAGAGAGAGAAAATAAGAGAGAGAGAAAGTATACACAGTCAGCAAAAAAAAATCCATCTCAACTTTGCTATATATATATAGTTCAAGAGCATTTCATTTAAGTTTATGCAATTTCAGGTATTAATGACATGCCCCCCAGAAAAACATTCTGGACAGGAAATTGACAACATAACAGGGTAAAATAGAGTCTTAACAGTTTTTTTTATCTCAGCTGTAAAGCAAATATTTCAATATCTGTTATAATGATGTTTTGTGAACTTTGATGTTTAAGAAATGATGGGTCCAAAGTTTCTAATAAAAATAAACTCAAATAAAATCACAACTTTTCTATACCAGTAATATCAAATTAGATTCTATTCTATGATGGCTTGTCACATTCTTTTGATGAGATATTTTTCCCTCTGAGAAATCAAAATGTGTAAGGTAATACTTCTATTCTTCATACATGAGCAATTAGCTTGGCCCTATTTATCATGAAAGCTATGATTCCTGTTCCTACATGTACATTTCAGCAAACATTCACATAGTGAAGAGTGTTACCTTTGAAGGGTCTTCTGTAGGTTCTCCAATACTTTGAGTATAGGCCTCTTCTCAGGAACTACATGAAAGGAAACAATACTTTGTCCAGTCAAAATGAAAAAGATGTATTTTTACAATAACTGACAGAAGTTTTGGAGTGACACAATCAAATACTAGTCTAAGGATACAAGCGATTGTGTAGAATACTGCTGTTACGTTCAATACTTCCTGTGTTGTCACTTCAAGGAGCAGGCTATTTCAGCCAGTCAGAGGTGCATTGAAGCAACAACAACAAGAAAAACCAACCCCCCCCCCCCCAAAAAAAAAAAAAGATCAGATAAGCAGAAAAGCCAGCATTATACAATGGTTTCAAGTCTTGTCATTGTAAGAGCGCTGTCACCAGCATGTGTGTGTTCAGCATCATACCATAATGATGTGTGGCTGGTGGGTCATTTGAAATCAAAGGTAATAAAGTACCTTTGTATAATACCACTAAGATTCAAAGAAATGTACAAAGTGGATTTGTAAAATGCCACCAGTGTTATATTTACACCTAAAGCCAGGTTATTTTATAATGCTACCACTGCTGTAATGTATGTTCAATTGCGCCATCTTTTGGTGAAGGCGTATATAGAGCGATTTCCGGTTCCTGTACCCAAGCATCACCTTGCGCGCATCATCAGTTAGTGATGTTTTATGAGACATGGCCGTCGACACATCAAGACATTGTGAGCAGCAGATTGCTGTATTCAGAAATCTGAAGTAGTGTCAGTAAAATACTCTGCCTTCAATTGAGATAATATTATTGCAAGATTCAAAGTGACTTTGTAGGGATCTGGGCCCTGTTTCATAAAACTTGTTATCAATGACAAGTAACAAAAACTGTTAGCTCCTGAAGTCCTTGTATTTGATTGGATAAGAGCAAATGTCTTACAGAATTTTGGGATTTATTATTGATATAATTTTTAATGAAACCTGGCCCTGTAATTACCTGGTGCTTCATCTTTACAATGTCTTGTAGGGTTAGCTCGTCTTTCGTGGATCGAAAGTAACATTTTCTTGGTGGGTGGATGATCAGACCACGCCCCTTCTTCCATCGCTTCCTCGCTCCCTTCATACTCATCGTCATCCTGTGTATCAGGCTCCGGTGTGGCTGACTGGCTCATCTCAAAGTGAGCCGATGTCTGATAAAAAGCAATCGTCACAAGATAACACAGTAATTACAAAATTGTTTCACAAGAATGAAGGAATACAGTCTCATCATATTGATCTTTTTTACATTGAAAAACACCAAAACAGCCACGTAAAGAAGATATGCACCGTCTATATTAAAAGATGGTGAACGAAGCATAAAGGAAACAAAGCAAGTGTACACGTGGGTCACGAATACGTGATTTAGAAATTATCTATAAATAGTTTTTTTTGTTTAATGATTGTGATCACATTGTCAGTTACATTGCACATGGTTTCCTAGAAGTACACTCTAGAATCAAATTTGCCACAACTACTGGTATAGAAATCAATGTGCTTCATGCTTCTTGATGTTATCAATCAATGAACTTAATTACGTAAAAAGCTTGTCCAGATATGCTTGAATTATGAGCACTCATGAGTGACTGACTTACATTACAATGTATTTTCTATTTTATCATAAGTGACAAAAATAGAAGATCATGTAATGAGGCAAGGAGGCAAGCTTTATTTACAAGGTACATCAGTATGGATGAGATCAGAAATATAGAATGAATGAAAAACATTCCAAGAAAAATGGAGAAAAAAACTCTTACCCTCTTTCTATCAGTCATTATCTTCAGAAAACTTTGTTTTACTAATGATTACCTTATTTAATGTTGCACCAAAGATAAATTTGACCCCACAAGAGGAAGCGGGCAACATATAGAAATCTTAACATGGAGAAAGAAAATTCTTACCCTCTTTCTATCATGATCACTATTCCTCTTCTTTTTCTTCTTCTTCTTATGATGAGAATGTCTGTATTCTGTGTCAGGTGTAGCTGGTGAATCAGCTGCTGTACTGAAATGATCCGAGCTAGGTGAAGCCGTCATGATGTTCTCTGGTCCAACCTTAAGAACCAATCTGAGCGGAGGCTCTGATGATGATCTGTCAGGCTTGTCAGGCGTTCCATCTACGTGTCAAGAAAAGTTATTATCTTCAAGGAACTTTTGTTTTCATTGATGCTGATGACATTACCATGTCAAGAAAAATCATTATCTTCATGAAACTTTGTTCCCGGGGGGGGTACTCACGTATATTGGGTATACGGGGATGTGCCGCTCGGAAGGGTGACTTTTTCAGGAAAGATCCTTAGACATGGGTCCCCTTTTCATAAAAAAAATCCTTAGACATGGGTCCCTTTTTTCATTTATTCCTTTCCCCTCTTTTCTCCCTCATTTTCTCCGGGAATTTTTGGATTTGCTCCTATTGTAAATGCCTAAATCTCTCCCATCTCTAAATAAATCCGGGGCAATATTGGGGAATCCTTCGGTGATTGCATTTCCAGTGTACGAGGTGTACGCACTGACCAGTACGTAGCTCGTAAACTCAACTAGACCCCGGGGTACCACATATATCAGGACCCCATGGGCCCTATACCGGGTACTCATATGGCATAATGCGCGCTAGGTATGGTATCCGCCCGTATAGGGGTTGTACCCCCGGGAACTTGTAGCGCTTCGCATGCATGCTGAAATGATATGATCGGCAACTATGATACCCTGCGTACCCTCTGCCCAGCAGCCGGGCAGCAGCGGGGCTCAAGCAGGGAGCTATATAGCCGATGCTTGAGAGCTCGTGTAGATCTACGGATACGTTAATTAAAACAGGAAAAGTCCTTCAATTAAAGGATGCTAGAGGTGCTAGCACAGTATAATTATGTTGCATGGTGTTTTCATCTTTATGTGTGTAAACTACTTGTAAACTACATATAGTATGGTACAGTTTACTAATAAAGAATTTTATCGAGAAACTGCAAAATGATTGGCCATTGGTATTATTACACACATAGGTGCATTACTATCCTGGCTGTGTATTAAAAACTGTGCTATTGATTCTCAACATTTCAAACACCACTGTACAAAACTCAACCAATTTCACTCAAAATCGATACTTTAGTTACGATTGATGACACCTAAATAGCAGTAAAATACATTTTTTTAACTTTCCGATGTTAGAAAGAATAATTTAAAAAATCAAATTGTGAGTCCACTGTCAAACTTTCCGATCAGCCGCATCGGCATAATTGTGTGCATCTGTGTGTTATGAGTGTATTGACTATTCATGTATTTAAATGCCGCCTATTAACACGTAGTGCAGTGCTACAGGTCAATACGCATTAGCGTTGACTCTCTATATGCTTTGCTGAAGTGTATTATTACAGCTTAAAAAATGTAATATTTGAAGTTTGAAATCCTTAGACATGGGTCCATTTTTCATAAAAAATCCTTAGACATGGGTACCTATTTCAGCAAAAGGACCCTTAGATGTGGGTATGGGTTCGGAGGTCTCAGCCGCACACCCCCGTCCGACTATAATCTGAGTACCCCCCCCGGGACTTTGTTTTACTAATGATTTCCCAATTTAATGTTGCACCTAAGATAAAATTGACCCCACAAGAGGAAAGCATGCAACAAATAGAAGTCTTAAGCATGCTAGTCATAACCATAGAAACAAACAAAAACTGACTGAACAAATTGTAAGAGAAAGTTCATTAATGAAATGTACATCCTTCATCATGTCATGAATATTGAACTCCACATAATTTGAATGTGAGAACATAGGAGTTTACTTACTTAGGACATTACTATTTTGGCTTCAATCAAACTGCAGCACGATACAATTGCATACCGTACTGACGGTGAGGTGCAGGCGGGCAAGCGCGTGTGTTCAGTTAGAGACCGTACACTAAGATTACAGTCGCTAACTTAACACACGCGCGCGCCCAAACCCGACCGTCGGGACAGTATGTAATTGTATTGTGCTTCAGTTTGCTGTGAATCCTGTGAGAAAGTGCATTAGACCTAGAATAGTCTAGATCTAGTCTAGAGTAAAGGAGCCGGTAATCGGACAGCTCCAGTTTTCGGCCGATCCATTGGATGCATGGTAAAATCCCTTTAAAATACATCGCATAATAGCATATCACATATCCCACACATACCATACCATGCCAGAGTCACTGAAGAACCACATTTGCAATGGAAAATATATCCTAAAATATCACATTTTAGCGATGTAATCGGCGGTCCCGCTACCCAAATCTGAAAAATCGAGTTTCTTACGCGTGTATGTAAGAAATATGGGTACCATAAAATGAGCTTTATTTCAAGTATTTTTCAGATTTAGAGCCCGATTTTGTGTTGGTCGCAAGCTCAAAAGTATCTCATCGCATGTATTAAGTCAATGCAGCCGGACCCCGCCACGCACACACGATATGTCTGTCTTATTCAGATTCCAACTTCCAATCACCGCTGTGCCTGTCTTCGGCCAGGCGAGCACCCGGGAGCTCCGGCGTGGGATACCTGCTCCGCCCGCTATACATCAGCGCGGAAACGCACGGCGCGCGCGAGCGCTTCTATCGACTTTGTACATGCGTCCGAAAACTGGTACGCTATGCCGATAACTGGCTCCAAAACAGTGAAAATTGAAATGAATATTGTCATGGCAATTCATGATTTTTTTCTGGGATTCTTTTTTTGTTTAAATAATAATAATATTTACTTCATGATTTGAACAACAAATGATAATAAATAGGAAGTAAAGAGTCCAAAAAATAGGATTTTGTGGCCGAAAACCGGGTCCTTTACTCTATTTCTATTATATAGACTAGTCTAAGTCTTTGTTTTTAGGAAAAATACTCAGAAAAAAATATGAAAATGTACACGAAACTAGTAGAGTAAAGTACCCCGGTTTTCGGCCACTTAAGACAAAATCCTATTTATTGGACTCTTTACTTCCTATTTATTATCATTTCTTGTTCAAATCATGAAGCAAATATTATTATTATTTAAACAAAAAAAGAATCCCCCAAAAAAATCACGAATTGCCATGACAATATTCATTTCAATTTTCACTGTTTTGGAGCCGGTTATCGGCCGAGCGTTTCAGTTTACGGCCGCATGTACAAAGTCAATAGGAAGCGCTGGCGCGCGCCGTGCGTTTCCGCGCTGATGTATAGCACAAGCGGGCGGAGCAGGTATCCCACGCCGGAGCTCCTGGGTGCTCGCCTGGCCGAATACAGGCACAGCAGTGATCGGAAGTTGGAATCTGAATTAGACGGACATATCGTGTGTGCGTCGCGGTGTGCGGCTGCATTGATTTAATACATGCGATGAGATACTTTTGAGCTTGCGACCAGCACAAAATCGGGCTCTATATCTGAAAAATACTTGAAATAAAGCTCATTTTATGGTACCCATATTTCTTACATACACGCGTAAGAAACTCGATTTTTCAGATTTGGGTAGCGGGACCGCCGATTACATCGCTAAAATGTGATATTTTAGGATATATTTTTCATTGCAAATGTGGTTCTTCAGTGACACTGGCATGGTATGGTATGTGTGGGATATGTGTTATGCTATTATGCGATGTATTTTAAAGTGATTTTACCATGTATCCAACCAATTGGCCGAAAACCGGAGCTGACCGATTACCGGGTACTTTACTCTACTAGAGTCTACACGAAACAGTTAACAAACATATTGAATTTTAACCCTTTATTTGGATATTTGATGAATATTTACTTCTTTTTGGGTATGTTTTAGTAGGGTATCTCCACGCCGGAGTTACGGGTCAAATTTTGGCTAGACCTCTAAACTAGCGCCAATATCAGTCCCATACGTGCTTCTTCATGTGGCCTCCTGAGTGGAGGCTGTAGCCGTGAAGGCTGAATTGAAGCTAACAAACAGACTCTCAAAAATACATAGCTAACTTAAATTAAACCTTCAAATTTCAAAATTCAAATTCAAATATCTTACCATCAATTTCCTTTCGTTCTGACCTGTGATGCTTCTTGTGTTTTTTCCCCATTTTCACTTTTTGTGATAGCTTTGTCGGGTCGTTTTTGGAACAAAAGTCCCTCTGCTGCACAATAGAACCTCGATCTAGTATCTGTGCATATTTAATGATTAGTACCTAGTAAATATTGTTTTTAGATGATGAATATATTTGAAATTATTCAAGTTCATAATTGTATTATATTTTTTCTTAATTCTAAGTTATACAAATTTAATATTTTCTCTTTTTGCTTCTTGTTAACTTTCTCGTGACAGATTGGTGCTAACTTTGCTAAGTGTTGCCAATTTAGATCAGAAACGTTACCTCTGTGATTAAAAAAAAAAAGAGAGAAGAAAGATCACCACCTACTTAGAATATTTGGTTATGAGTTAATGATGACAAACAATTATTACTATTACTCTCCGTCTCACCCCCCCCCCCTCCGAATTATACCTATTTAATATATTACTCAACATGCATCTCATTTCATTGTGGTAATTGTTTTGTTGAGGTTTTGTATTTATTATTCATAGCATGCTGCCATGCTTCCACTTTGTTTTTTGTTTTTTTTTTTTGTACCGCCACTCGATCGCGCGTTCATGGGTCTCTAGATTCATCCCAGCCGCTGATTTGGGTGGAAAATAGCCAGAGTCACGAGGCCTTCAATGTCAAAAGGCTAGGGTTGATGATGTGGAAACGTTTTACTTATGATTCGAGGAAACAGTACAAAAAGTTACAGATCAAATACTTAAAAAATGGTAACTTGACAATGCATTTGGCAACCTTTGGCTATAAAAGAAACGTATGATTAAGGACAGAGGCGGCCCTCCCGGGGGGGGGGGGCAGGGGGGCACAGTGCCCCCCCCCCAAACTTTTTTCATGCACCCGAAAAGGGCCCCTTTTTAAATAGGAAAAGTGCCCCTTTTACTTTGACATGTGCCCCTATTAATTTGTAAAAGTGCCCCTTCCCTTTTTCAACTCTGATTAGTGCCCCTTTTTAGACACGTGCCCCTTTTCCTCTGACAAGTCCCCATTTTCTTTTGCAATAAGTGTCCATTTTCCATTCTGATAGGTGCCCTTTTTAATCTCTAGTAAGTGCCCCTAGTTAGCCTCAGGTACGAGAAGTGCCTCTTTTCACTTTTGATAAGTGCCCCCTTCACCTCTGATAACTGTCCTATTTAAATATGAGAGGTACGTGCCTCTTTTACTTTGACAAGTGCCCCTTTTCCTTTGTAAGAAGTTCCCCTTTTAATAACTTCCCCCATTTTAACTCGGATAAGCGCACCTTAAATTTTCACATGTGCCCTTTTTCCTTTCTAATAACTGTGCCCTTTTTTCCTAACGATAAGTGCCCCGTTAAAAAAGAGCCCCTTCCACTCTCATAAGTGTCCCTTCTCTGGTAATTGGCCCTTTCAGGTACGAGAAGTTACTCCTTTTCACTTCAGATAAGTGCCCCCTTTACCTCAGATAAATGCCCCTTTAAAATCTGATCGGTGCCCATTTTCTTTTAACTAATGCACATTTTCCTTTATTACAAGTGTCCCTTTTCATTCCCCTAAGCAGGCACGTAGCCACGGGAGGGCACGGGGGGCACGTGCCCCCCTAAATTTCCAAGATCGGTTGAACAGACCCCTTTTTTTTTACCTCGATCGATTACATGTATGTGCCCCCCCAAACATCAATCTCTGGCTACGTGCCTGCCCCTAAGTGCCAATTTTTATATCTGGTCATTGCCCCTTTTCAGGTGCGATAAGTGCCTCTTTTCACCTCTGATAATTTCCCTCTTAACAATATAAATAATATCTTGTAAATGCCCATATCAAAAACTGATGGGGCCTCCTTTTCCGTCGACAAATGCATATTTTTTTCTGGTGAGTGCCTCTCTTGGAGAATGTAAGAAGTGCCCCATTTTCACCTCTGATAATTACTCTTTGTACTTTGGCACATGCTCCTTTTCTTTCCTGACTAAGTGTACCCTTTTCTCTCATCATTTTGCGCGTTTAAAACGCGCCCTATCTAATTTCAAGCGACTAAGAGCAATTTCCCCCAAAGCTGATATACTTATGTTACTTATCAAAGGTTTTTTCAGTCTTCCGTTATGAGAATGTGCTTATAACCCTTTTAGGATTGGGTTTTTTCCTCTTTATAAGATGTAAGTTTTCGCACTGCGACCTCACAAATCTTATTCTTTTTCCTCGCTCGCTTCGCCTCGCTCGCAACAATAAAATTGTAAGACCAAATCAAACCCAACTGCAAGACATGATGCTTAAACATTATCTTGTATGGTGTATAAAGTGAAACAAATACTGAAATCATCCCTGATTGTTGTAATCACAATGTATGGGTATATACCAATTTCTAAAAAATTGTATATTTTCGCTTTGAGATTTCCCTTTGTAGGTGCCCTTTCTTCCCAGAAAGTGCCCTTTTTTCTTGGTGCCCCCCCCCCCACTTTGGAAGTCGCTCGGCCGTCCTTGATTAACGAGGATGACATATTTGATCATGTAGGATTCCAAACAGACAGAGTAGATTTCTTTGAGAGTGCTTCGATAAGCTCGTTCTCAAAAAGTTCTTGCTCCGCATTTTATCACCAAACACGTCGTTCCACTGTCTGTGGAATAAGAATAAGAGAGCTTGATAAATCAGCAGCTATGTACACCCGGTCGCTCTATAAAATCGGGTTCGCTATAAACACCCCCCCCCCCCCCTCACTGAATAACAGCAGAAAAAAATAAGGAATGGAGATAGGAGTACAAGAGGCAAGTACGTGTTTCGATCCGTTTCACCTTAAAATGCAAACATTTTCCCACTCTAAAGAGGCAAGCCGCAATTAAGGGGCATACTCCCCTTCCGGTCTATATTCTACCCCATTACATTTAGATAATAGTATAGTGTTTTTTCAACCAGGGTGCCGCGAGTGTATTTTAGTTTTATTGAAAAAATATATATTTTGGAATAACGTCAACTTCGTGGAAACAAATTTAGAATCAGAAACAGCAAAATACCTAAATATACAGTGCGTCGCAGAAAAAACGAAACAGAGAAATATCGATGTTATCAGGCGCATACGCAGGGGGGGGGGGGGGGGTTGGGGGGTTAAACCCCCCCTTTGGTATTGTTTATGTGTGTATTTTGTTGCAAACCCCCCCCCCCCCTTTGGTAATTTTTTTTTTTTTCAAAAAAAGAAAAAAGTGTCCTCTTACCCTCCCCCCCCCCCCCCCGCTTATTCAGCGGCTGGCTGAGTCGTTGCGAAATTTTCGGCCCAATTTAAAAATGTTAAACCCCCCCCCCCCCCTTGAAAAAATCCTGCGTACGCCACTTATTAACAATCAATAATTAATGACACATTTGTGATCCTCCTTTTTCGGTTGATGCAACTCATATGATACATATTTCACGCATGATATCGAGTGACTAAAAACAATTTGAAATTCAGATACCGCCCTAAAAATGACTTTTTAGTACCTTCTAAAATATTTTGATAAGGAAATAACATTTCAGAGATGGTATTGTGTATTTTTCCTATCTCGCTTCTCTCTTACGCACAATTTAGAAATGGGATACTAGTGTCAGACAGCGAGGTAT